>JABVXW010000360.1:0-52276 GCA_013365375.1 Litomosoides brasiliensis
ATTATTATTATTATTATTATTATTATTATTATTATTATTATTATTATTATTATTATTATTATTATTATTATTATTATTATTATTATTATTATTATTAATCATTATTATTATTGCTATTACTATTGTTACCATCAATAATAATTATTATATTGCTATATTATTGCTATTATTAGTATCCTTGGAATTTCATTCACGTCATTTTTTTTCGGAAAAAATTTCCACTTTTTTTCGCATTATGGGAGCGCTAATTGCAATAGCCGTGACTTTTCAAAAAAAAAAACTAAAAAATTTTCAAGTCCTTTTCTTTTTTTCTGTCTTCCGACCTCATTAAAATGTCACCGTCGTCAACGTCATTTACTATTTTTATGTAATACAAATTATTCTAAAATTCAATTTCAGTACAATTTAGCGTTGAAATTTGATTTTGGTTAAAAATAGGAACAAAATTTTGCACTCCTTTCGTTTTTTTCAGAAAAAAACTTTACGAAATGATGAGATTTGAACAAAATTTGAATATCTAAATGATAAGAGTGGTTTAATTGCTGGAAGTAACGGATAGGTAGAGAAGTTACAGGTAAACAAACTCTTTACCTTACTAACAACAATGTCAGATTTTGCCCTTTACAGGAAGTCAAAACTGTTCTTGTTGGCTTTTTTAGCTAATTTTCCTCCTCTATTTATACTGTGTGCTTTAATGCAAGCTAAATTACTTTGAAGCTAAATGCGAAATTTTCACTGAAAACTTTTACCGATTTAAAAATTTACAAAAAAAAGTAAGGCCTATACATTCCTTTTGTTTTAATGAGGATGAAAGGCACTTGAGAGGGAAGAAAAAAGGCCTTCGCATGTATTGATGAACATATCAAATAGGGAAGGAAAAGAGCAAAATTCAGAAAGTTAAAATAATCCCTCAATAATTCACTCCTTCCTTCTTTCCTTCCGTCCGCATCATTTCAATAAATCATTTTTAACAATTAAATTTATTTTCTGTTTCCATAGCGATCAACCAACTACCCGTAGAAATACAAAATTCTTCAACACATTTTATCACGCATTTTATTTATTTTTTACCTTTCAAAAAAATAAAATTAATTCCATTTATTTCAAATTATTTATTCAATTTTTTTCCATTGAAATTTTATCAATAAATGTAGCACTTCATTGCTTAGCCAGTCAGTACAGTGAAAAAGAAGAGAGAGAGAGAGAGAGAAAGAGTGAAGAGAGGAACTATTGAATTTAATGATTGTTAATGGTGGAAAAAGAAAGAAACAAAGTGTTCTTCAAGCTATTAACCAAAAAGCTTCAAGCTATTAACCGAAAAAAGATGATTTCTCTTCGTCAATATTGAACTTTTCACACACACACACACACTCTCTCTCTCTCTTCGAGAGAGAAAGAAGTGAAAATTTTTTCAAAAAAAAGAAATATATATCACATAGAATATGTAAAAAAATTCAATTTTTCACTAACACTAAAATCCTTTTTTTCTTCTTCAATTTGTCGAATGAAATAATTTCAAATTGTTTTTAAATTAATATTTTTTCTTCGTCGTCTCATATCAGTCTGATATTTGCATGAAACGACAGCGCAATGAAATAATCATCAAATACTTTTTATACACCGATTAAAGTCAGAGTACTAAAACTAAATTTTAATTGACTTTATTTTTACGTGACGTGATTACGAATGACATGACATGAATTTGAAGTATTGCTAATACACACACACGCACACAAGAGATATCTAATTAGGTACGCATATGAATCGGTAGAATGAATGATCCTCCTTCGCCATTTTCCGCATTCTTTCCTCTCTGTCAATTTATTTGAATTCAATTTATGAGGAAAGATCTGCTCACCTTCACTTCGTCCTCTCTCTCTCTCTCACCTCTTCCGACCTTTTTTAAATTTGCAAAATTATCCATCCGTGAAGGTAATGAGTATAATAAGTAATTATGCATGTACTGGTGTATTGTTAATCTCATTTCAAGTACTTTTTGCAAATTTCCATCGCTAACAATCCTACCATTTAATTACCTTCAATTTTTCTTTTGCTTTTATGCTTTTGTGTTTTCCTTTTATGTTGCCATATATTTTTTATTATTCAAATATTTGTTTGCTTTTTCGTTTATTTAATATTTTAACAAATTTCAATTAATTTTTCGTTGTAAATCAGACATGAATTATGCGAAATCAAAATGCCTAAAATATTCTTAAAGCAGCGAAGTTTAGTTTTGCTAATGGAAAAAGCATAATTTGATGAAACAGCACTTTGCTCAAATCCAATTAATTTTTCAAATGACATTGCAGCTAACATGAAATGCATCAAAAAAAAATCGCACCATAATTTCTTAATTAATTTCATTTCTTCTCCTCCCTCTTTTTCGATTAGATTTAACAAATATTGATTTTCTTTGAAATCACAAATTGCTTAAAATTCACGAAATTTCAAAATTAAAAAAAAATGGAAGGTAGATATCAAATAGCTAATAACAATAATAATAGTAATACTTTTGAATACTACAAATCATGTATGCATATTTTAATATTAGTATCGCTTTGTTTCGTTTAATACAACTGTGCACGTGATAATTACGTAACAGTACAATTCATCACGTAATTCATCTAATGTTTCTTTTTTTGAATTTTGTCTTCGCTCACTTATGCAAATGAACATAAAATTCATTATCAATTCATAGGAGAGCGTAGTGAATAAAAAATATTCATTTCTCGCTGATTAATTAGCATAATTTCTTTCATCTAACATAAAAGAGAAATAGGTAAACTGCAGGAGTACAGAGAGGTAAGCATACAACTAAAAGAAAATAAGTAAACAAACGTGAAATGAACTCAGCAAAAAGAATTTAATTAATAAAAGAAATGCTTGTGCAAACTGCAGCTAATTTTCTGCTAAATGAACTTTAAGCATTTCTTACGCCTACAAATCATTACAGTTCTTGACACAGTCTAACGTCATAATTAGTCACCGATACACCTGAGATTTCTCAATCAATTAGTTAATAAAGAAATATGATGCTGAAGAAAAGCATGAAGTAAAAGTAAGTATTAAGAAGAGAATTTATTTCAAATTTAAAAGACTTTTAAATTTTACAAAAATTGCCTTTACTCTCTCTCTCTCTCTCTCTGGAAGAGAGAAATGAAGTATTTGATGGAAATGATACAGTATTTTTTGCCGGAGAGAAATCAGATATCAATATCAAATATTGCAAGAACCACAGAATACCATCAGTTTGATAAATTTTACTGATCGGTGCTGTTGAGCTTTGAAGTGGCCTTTTATCAGCTGTGATAATTTTGGTATTAAATTTAAATTAGGTAAATATTGGCAAAGAATTGAGAAGATCAATGCTTGAAGTGATCGAAATTGCAATGCTCTCTGTATTTACAGTACTTTTTTTACATTTTGGATACTATCAATGAGCTGTGCTAATTGGCCGGTCTTCCCTTTCCACTAGAAAATTATAGCTTTCTTTGAATTTGAAATTTTAGTAAATTTCAATTTCATTACTATTTGATACTTTGTGACAAAATATATTTTCTGTGCAAAACGACATGAAATGATTGAATTCTTCAACTTTTGCTTGCTATAAAATACTTGTCATTTACCTTTTAACAGATTTATTAAAATTTCAGGTAGCATTTTCAGCTTTTCGAAAGGCATATATGCGAGCAATAAGAGTTGCTAGGTAATAAAGGCCTTTTTTTTGCGAATTTAAGATGAATAAATTTTTCGTCTCAGTTTAGCTTAATAAGCAATTTGATAAAATTGTGAAATTACAACACTCTCTCAGTTTTCATCTTAAATTTTGAAACGAAATATTCCTTTCTTTCACTTTTTTTTGATCAAAAATTTCCTTCGGAAAAAAATCTTTTGCGCCTTTAATGTTCTTTTAATGTAATTTGACCTGAAAAGCATATTGTGATGGAAGAAATGACAAGAGTTGAAGAGGTTGTTTATTATGCCTTTTTTGTGAGCTGCAAAATTTTGCTCCTATTGGTCTATGGAAGTGACGACTAGGTAGTTTACTCGACTAGGTAGTTTAAAAAATCTTCAAAAAG
This sequence comes from Litomosoides brasiliensis, assembly GCA_013365375.1. NCBI lineage: Eukaryota > Metazoa > Nematoda > Chromadorea > Rhabditida > Onchocercidae > Litomosoides > Litomosoides brasiliensis. The sequence goes on from JABVXW010000360.1 coordinate 4,080, forward strand.
TAAATTGGAATGAAAACATTGCTGGCTAGAAAGCTATAGCTTAATGTGTTAGATCGGCGAATTAGAAAAATTAGCAGGTAAGTTGGGTATGATTGATAGTGAATAGATTAGGATGAACAGTTTTTGTAATTTCATCGAAAAGTTTAAGTGATTAATTCCGAATATCTCAGATTATGTATTTTTAAATTTCAATAATTTTTTTTTATTTTTTCAATGCTTTCACATTTCCTTTCGGCAAATTAAATTTTTGTATTTTATGTATAAATGTTTGAATTCTTTAAATCTAAATTATATATATGTAATTTAAATTTGCTAATATCAATTATTGTTTCTGAAACAAAATTGCTGTTTTCTTAAAAGAGAATGTAATACATTTGTTAATGCTAATAATTTATTTTAGGCTATACGCCAAATGACGTTTTTCTTGGTAAGTAAGTTTAGACGAATAAATGGATGAAATAGAAAGTATACATTTATTAAAAAATTTTTATATTTACAAATTTTTGCTTTATTTTGTTCTTCTAAAATTGGTAAAATAAGACAGTCAACACAATGATTTCAGAAAGAGAGAAAATTTGCATAACTAAGTTGAAAAATTATGCAATTTTACAACTTTTAACTTTGTCAGTTAAAATTTTTAAATATTAATGATTGAATTAGAATGAAATTCATCTAATAAATTGCATTGGAATTTTTCTTTTCGAATAAGCACTTCAAGTAGAACTGATGAAGTAGGTCAGATCGATCGAAATGTTATGTTGTAAGGATCGTCCCAGTTGACATCGATACTTCTTAGGCAGAACATTTGCAATTTCAGTTGTATGTAATTTGGGTGCTTTAAATCGATGGAAGCTTTTATTGGGAAAATTTGGATAGCATAGATGTATAGCGGTAGGCGTAGGATAGATTGCATGGACGATCGTCCATATTGCATTTGCTTATTCTCATTTGCATAGCTCCCTTATATCTCTGCAATTTAATCCTTTTCCTATTCCAATTTTCCTCCTTCAATTTTATTTCAATTTCCAATTTGAATACATATACGTATGCTATAAATCAATTGCTCACTTATTGCTTAATATTTCAAATTGTAATTTATTTCATCTTTCGACGGTTAGTATATACTTTGCTTTACTGCTTTTTACGTTAGGCAAATCACAAATGTAAAAAAAAAAATTACAACTTTTTCTACAATAAATTTCATTTCAATTGGAGCATTAATGTGAAATAACAAATAATTTCTTCCATTCAAAATTATAATTTTTTAAAGAAATGGACTTTGAGTTGAATTTTACAACGCTACTTCATACCAATTTGTGTGTGCGTGTGTCTGTGTGCGTGTGCGTGTGCGTGTGCTGAAATTAATATTACTAATTGGACTTAATTAGCTTAATGTCATTGAGACAAATTGTAAATTAATAAGTGAAAATGAAAACTTTTCATACTTTTCCTTCATTTTCTTCGTCCTTTCCTTTCCCATTGTTACCTTCCAGATCACTTTAAATCTTTCAATAAATTGTTTGCATGTATATTAGTTGGAAGTATTTCATATTTCTGAATGCTATCGTTATCACGTAAACGTAGTAGACGTGTAACACAGATTCTTCCATAATCGTATCACTTTATCGTCGTACTTCAGTTAAGAAACTAATTCTAATCTAATTCTCGTTAGCAATATTATTCTAACATTGTAGTTTGCTTTTAGAAGTTTCATTTCAAATATTTGTTGAACTTAAAATCCCTTTGTATTTCTTCCATTAATGGTCATTTCATCGGTGATCGGTGGCTATTTATCTGTTGCTATTCCTATCAGCCGGTTGCTATTCTTGTCAATTCGGTATTGACCAGCTAGCCATTTGATACCTTATCAAGCTATATGATAAAACACTTCCAAAAAATGACAATATTCATATTTGTGCCGTAATGGAATACTTTAAATCTATCAGAAATTTAAAAAAAATCATTTAAGTAATATTTTTTGTTTAACTGAGCGAAATTGAAGACAGCTAAATTCCTGAAATAGAATTATTGAAATGATTTTTTTTCTTTTTTTCTGAGAACAAAGGTCAAATTTTCAAGAAGCAATGATATTCCGAACACACACTTTAAAATTGCTATTTCGATTTTTTTTTTAAAATTATTTCAAAAAACTTTAAATTTTATCGATTAGTGCTAGATAGTAAATCTACTAAGAGATGATTTTGCAGTAAAGATTGCTGATTTCTAGAATTTTCTTTCTAGCAGTAATTTAAGTTTCGAAATCAATGAGTCATTTGAGAAGTGACGCCAACGGGCAAACCCGTTGTTCATCCGAAACATTTCAATTTTTGTGTTTGTTTTACACGGTTGTTAACAACTCATTTATTACTTCAATCGTAGGCTCGTCTTTCTCTGACGAAAGTTCCTGAAATTTAAATGTAACTTAATTTTCAGTTATTAAAATTAGTTTATTGAAAATATTAGAAATTTTGTAATTACTTCTTTCTTGTTGAATTTTACACCGTCGTCATTCGTCTCATTAATTTTAATCGTTTTCTTTTTTCGTTTTCTGAACTACCTTGATCTAATTCCTAACCTAGGTTAAAGGTCAACTGCATGCATATTCATCACTGTTAATTTTCGGTTCTGTAAAATTCTAATTTTTTGCGTGTAGTTTATTTCATTACTTTTTACATGAACGAGCAGAGAGGAAAGTGAAATTTTAAAATGGTAAAAAATTAAATAAATTTAAGTAAATTTGAGGAAGAGGGAGTAGAAAAACATTCATTTTTGATTTGAATTAAATTTTAGCTATAACAAAGCAAGAAATATGCCTTCCATAATTTCAGAAATATTTGCAATATTAAATTTCATTTATTAATGTTTCCCACAGGCTGTTTTCATTGATCCAATATTAACTATAAAATAAATCATTTTAGTTTTAAACGAAATTTCACTTTTTCAATTTTTCAGTAAAGGATGTTATCTAACTTAAGTGGCCTCATTTTTCAATCTTAACATTTAATCATTTCAAATTTTTCATTTTGCTTACTGTTTGATGAAAGTAAGTAAAAATAAAATAAAAAAATTAAAGTGCTAGCACAGCAGAAATGAAAGCAATGCATCATTCCCTTTCTTTTTATTAATCCTTTAAACGAACCAATTTTAAGTGTAAGTTATTCCACAAAGAAAGAAAGAACGAAAGAAAAGCAAAAAAAAATTGAAAACAAAGAAAAAGCGCAAATGTCTTTTTTTTCTGATATACATAATTCTTAAGTGCAAACGAATGTTTGCGTTTCAATATGAAACAAATAAAATAGTTAAACAATTTTTTTTCTAATAAAACGATTTATTTAAATTGAATTTATAACAATTAAAAATATCAATAAATGAGAGTTTTCATTTGTCTGGACGTTTAAAAATTTTTTAAATCTTTTCAATTATTAACTTTTTTATTAAAATTTTATTGAATTTTTTGTTTGCCTTTTTACAGTTATGGTAAATCCAAATGAATAAATGTGCTATTTGACAAATTAACCTAAAAAAGGTTTGTCATAAAAGAGAATTTTTTTTTTCTTTCGCCTCAATTTCATTTCAATCAATTATAAGGGATAGAGGGAATAAAAGAGAGAGAGAAGGAGATAGAAAGAAATGAAGGGAGAAAAAGCGGGGCAACAAGGAGTTCAATTTTTTGTTAATTTCTTAATAGCATTATCAATTTGGAAAGACTTCCTTTAAATACAATAATTTTATTACATTGTGAAATAATCAAAAAAGGAAATGAGTTGTACAACAATTAATAGGAAATTTTGTTATTATACAGTTAATTTAGTAGAATTTCTAATTAAACAGAAAACAAATTTGATTTTCGAAATTTATGATAAAAATATTTTTTATAAAATATTTGAAGCGATGGCATTTTGTTTCATATTTCATGAGATTTCTTCCTTTTCAATTTTGGTTTTTTTTTGGTAATTTTATTTTTTCAAATGCGGCAATTTATAAAATATAGAAAGGTAGGAATACCGGAAGGGGAAGGTGTGCGGTACAGCCACTCTCCAACACAATCTCTTTAGAGAGAAAAGAGAGAGAAGCAGAAGAAAAAAGAAAAGATAAACTCTCCATATATTCGTATGTTGGTGTACGTGTGATGTCTCTATTTCTATTTGTGTGTGTGTGTGTGTGTGTATGTGTGTATGTGTGTGTATGTGTGTATGTGTGCATTTGATATGAATGGTAATCTGCGGATTGTCGAGGTTACCGGTGTTTGCAAAATTTTTTTTCTGTAAGGTCTAATTGCTTAAATCATTTGATTCAAGTACAGATACTTTTTACAGTATTTAATTACATACAATAAAAGTACATTTCTTATTTTTTCATTTTAATTAATTTTTCTCCTAAATTTACTATCGAAAAAGAGGAGAAGTAGGAGCGAATATTGGAAATTGATGACAATATGGAATTATCACTTCGAAACTAAAAATACCATTTACTTACTAATTTCGATGATTGTTCATTTGTTCTTTTCATATTAACAGAATTAATTAATTAATTCAGTCTCTCTCAATGTTTCTAATCACAATTTCTTAAAGGATCTTTTAGAATTGTAGAATTATAATTAAAATAATCATTTATAGCTTTGACAAAATTATTTGTTTTAGTTGCGCAAAAGTCATATTTCTTATCAAAATAATGACTTAATTTCTTGTAATACATATAAATTCATAGTACAATGTAAATTTCAGATATATTACGATTTGAATTATCTTCTTTTGGTAACAATAATTAAATTTAATGCCTTTCTTTCATTGCAGGAGTCATATTACTGTATCGGATCAGCTGAAATTATAATTTGGAATTGCTCAACAATTTGAATAATATCTGTAAAAGGAAAAAGAGCGTACGTAAATTAACGAGAAAAGAACTTAAAATTCCCTAAACATTCAATATTCACATTTAATATTATCGGCAAGAACTTTTACTAAAATTTATTGTTTTCTTTTTATGTTATGAAAAAGTTTCCATATTCCACGAAATAGTACAACTTTATCGCTCTCTCTCTCTCTCACTCCTTCAAAAACCAAAAAAAAAACGAAGAAACAAATCGAGTGGTTAATTGATTGATTGATTGATTGATCGATTAATTGATCGGAAAAAAAAACTGGGAAAAAGCGGAAAGGAAAAAAAATTGAATTTGTTCACTGTAGCGAATTATTATCAAAGCTGATAAAGATCACCACACACTTATCATCACTCATATATGACTTCCACTGTTACGATGAATGACGATTTGTTAGATAACTATAATCCATTATACGATGTACATTTGCGCCAATATTTTGCTATGCCACATATGCAACGTCACTTACGGAATATTGGCTTGGTAAGGTTTTTTTTTAATTTCGTTTTCTAAATAAATATATTTGTCACATTATGCATCAACTCAATTAAAGATGTAATTAAATTTGAATATGTTTAAATGTCATTTACAGATTGATTTGAATTAAATTTGACACTTAAATTTGAATATATTTAAGGATCAAAATTTTGCATTTATAGTTTGAGGAAATTTCTAATGGGAAAATTGAATATTTTAATTAATTGGTTTTTGTTTAATGAAATTTTTGTCCTTCCAAATGGTTTTTATTTGCTTTTACTTTTTCAAATACATTTTGATGATAATTCATAAATGAATTATTTAGTTGTCATAGCGAAAGTAATTGATTAGTTACCGGAAATCGATCACTTACCTTCATATTCCGGTCTGCCGTGTATCATTATAGCAGAACACGTTGTTAAGCGTTTTGGCCTAATTTCATTATTATTATTGATCACTGAGATGACAAATACCATTGTGATGAACTCGTTAATAAGTTGATATTAACAAACATCGATTTCCAATAAATAATTAATTGAATTTAATGAATGTTTCATCAATATTTTTACGACAGTAAAATAGTAGTAACAAAGTGTAATTTAGTCACTGAAAGCGCAATTTATTTATCATAAAATGGCGCAAATTGACTTCATGCCTGACATCATTTGTTATGCGTGAAAAAAGAATGAAAGTAGACAGAGACGAAGGGGAAAAAACTGAATAATGAGGACGAATTTCTATTAAATTTAAAAAAAAAATTTTTTTTTCCATTCATTCGATAATTATTTGCGCAATTTTCCATGAAACATAAATTTTTCTTTTTTAAAAAAAGGTTATTAACTTCTTCTTACGGTTGAATAATAATTATCGGTTTGCCACTTTGCAATGATCTCATCAGAATATTGCAACGATTTCTGTCTTTGGAGAAAAATGCAAACAAAAATATTTCAATTTCAAATCGTTCATCGATAGAAGTTGAAGTTAATTGTCGGAATAGGTTAAAGATAAAAAAAGAAATTATCATATCGTCTAATTAATATACTAATTAGGATTGTGCGACAATATCGATGATTTGTCTTCGTACCATCATTAAATACCATAAGATATGAAGTTTATTACATAAATTAAAATTTGGTAATATTTATTGCCAAATTTTTCATTTCAATGCTAATATTTTCACCGAATATTTGTCAGTTTTCAATTTAAAATTTAAAATAAAGCTATATTATGCATAAAAATTACAGTTTTTCTTTTTTTCTTCAAATTGATGGAAAATTTTACAACGAATCATTTCCCTCTTATTGATCAAAATTTAATTTAAAATTTTTATTAATTATGAAAAAAAAGCTAAGCATACGACGAAAAACACAATGGCTGAATTGAAAAAAAAAGATTGAATGGATCGGATAGAATGAGTGGATTTAAATGATTGATTGATCGATTTAGTCTAAGTCATTTCAGCTAGATGATGCTAAGCATGGCGATAATATGGGTGATAAGGATAGTACTAAGCAGCATCATGCTATAATTGACAAAGTGCTACGGAATCGTGAAGCTGAATTGCAAAAATATGCCGACTTGCAGCGCAAGTTGCATGCAGCGGAAAAAATCGAAATCTGTCGTAGGATAAGAGTCTGTTTTTTGTTTTCTTTCACCTCCTGGTCTTTTCATTATTGTGCATCTACAGTCTTATGAAAATTTTTTTAATATTTAGATATTTCTTCAATTCCTGATTTCCTTGAGCTATTTTAATTGGCAACTTAAATTCGAAGGAAATTTAATTTCACTGCTTTTTTTTGCAACCGAAATTTTTTTCCGTGGCGGTAAAGTCTGTTCGATAAAAAGGTTTGAAAATATTAATAAATATTATCAGCTTAGATTTTTCAGAATATTTCAGTTTATTAGCAATTTTGATGAATATTAAAATGGATTTTGAATATATTGAAATACTATTAATTAATATTTTCAGAGTGGTGCAACAAGTCCAAGTGACTATCATCGAGCAAAGCCCTCTCGTAGTCTCAGTCGAGGTAAGCAGGCATTTTTTGAGGAAGAAAAAAGATAAAATAGTAGTTGATATGATCCATAACTTATTTAGTCTTAAGATTTTAATTTATTATTTTAAGATCAGGCTGCTTCACCCCAGTATGGCCTTATGTTAATCTTGTGCACTGAAGCTACCAAACAATTGTAGAAGTAACTGCTAGGGCTTACTTTCCTTATTACTTACTTCACTGCTTTAGCACACATTTAGCAATTTACTTAATTTATAATTAATTAATTAATTCAGTTAGCTCTTTAATTTTTTAATGTTGCAAAAGCAGGCAGTTATTTTTCGTGAAAAGAAGTGCAGAAAAAATTATTATTACGAATATCATTTACTGTAGAGAAGGTGAAGTTTCTCTTTCTAAGTTATTTATCTATTAGATACTTATTAATGATAAGATACATTTTATTAATGACAAGTAATGATTTTGCTAATTATGTCTTTCTTCAGGGCGTTATATAAAAAGGTCGAGAAGACGGAGGTCATCAACCAGTATCGATGATAAGGATTTAGTGCGAAGAATTGAAGCTGAGAATGAAGAACCTGTATATGGGAATCCATCGTTGGTTTATAACAGATTGTCAACTAATATACTTAAATATCGATACTTACATAAGGTTAAAGTTCAAAATTTTAATTGTAAAAGATATGAAAGCGAATGTGATGCAATATATGAGAAATGAGGCTAGAATTATTAGAGCTAGAATGATCTAATTATAGTAACATCGATAAAAAAAGGCTAGACGAATTTAAAATTGAAAGTAACGATTATTGAGCAAACCATAGAATTTAACCTGAAAATGAAAAATACATTTTACTCTATGAGATACATTTTTTCCTCTTTTTTTTAATATAAAAGTGTTGTCACATTTTTTTTTGTTTTCAAGTTGGATGACGAAACATTAGCCCTCTACATGGAGCAGTTACGACGCCAATTAAGCCGTCTGGAACGCTTTCGCCAAGTCTCATTTGGACCATTTTCAGTAGCACGACATCAAAATGACCCTCAAGTGTCGTGGTTCTTCAGGCGCAGGTCACTACCCAGTTTGACCGATACTACGACTACCACCACTATAACCACTACCACCACTACTATTACTTCTTCTGTTACACAAAGCAATATCCATGAGCAGCCGACTTTGAGGTATTCAAACCAACCACAAAACACCGAAATTAAAATTTTTGTTCTATCATCGATCGATAGATATCGTACACTTTTTACACATTCATTCTGAAAAATGGAATATATGCAAACTGTTTATTTAACCGAAAATTAGAGAATGCAAAAAATAGATGCAAAAGTTAAAGCAATCTGATATTTAAAAATATTGATTTAAAATTTTGATATGCAGATGGCAGTTGAATATTTTGAATTAAAATTTTATTCCATTATTAAATTAAAAGTGTTGCTACATTCAGCCACTATTGTTTCCAGAAATTTTCAAGAAAATAGCTGTAGAATGTTTATCTAAGATTTTTTTAAAGTGAATTCCATTGTGTGATCTCTTTTTTCAGTTTTATCTCAGAAAAGAGAGTGTTGGGATAGGACCAACAATAATATCAAATAAATTATTGGAAAAGAATCTGCCAAAATTTTTTTTTTTTTTACAATTTATTTATTATTTACAAATTTTATTTATTATATTTGTTTTTATGTTTTTCGTTTTGTTATTGGGTTTTTCTTGCAGAAGTATACAACAGCTAAATCAACATCGTAGTCGTTCCAATAAGCCAAAATCACAGCGGAATGGTATATGCGACAATTCGCACGACATTCAATCGCAATCAAAACGTCAACGTAGCACGGAGAATAGTGCTAGATTAGCTCCAATTTCACGGAATGTAAAAAGTGGTCAAACAGCAATGAAACCAACGCGTCCAATAAAGTAATTACTTAGATCTTTTTATTATTTCTTATTGATCAATCCTTTGTTTTTTTCGAGAAAAATCGAACAATCCAATTGATACCAAAAAATAAAGTTCTTCGATGAATCTAAAATTTTTAATCAATTGGGAGGAAATTACAAAAAAATATGTAAGGAAAAAAATTAGCAAATATCTTTATCGGTTCCTAAATTTCTCTAAAAGATTCAGAATGATTACGTACAGACAGTAATAATCGAATATTCCTATCGATTTTGTCGAAAATATTGAACTGAACTATTTCCACTTAATGAGTTTGGGTGAGAATTTTTTCAGGTCAACTGTAGCAGAAGCAAAAAAAGCTGTTCAAAAAACAGTCGCAACACCGACTGGACAAAAGCCATTTGCAATAGCACAAAAAATAAGACCGAAAACTGACTCAGAATTATCTGATTTCCAAACGACAATCTCTTCTGCTCCTAAATTGATTGATAAGTCAAAAATGGAATTAGATGATCGCGGAAGTGAAGGATCACCATTGAATTTGGATGACGAACAAGAAGTGTATTCACGTTTTACTTCTCCGGAAAGTACAGATTTGAAATCTGGCGGCGAAACAATATTTGAGAAGTCAGTCTCGCCACTTAGCCAGACAGAGATGCTGTTGAATGATGAAGAAAGATCTCAATCGAAATTGTCAGAGTCAAAAATTGAGCAATTAAAAGTTGAAAATAAAGAAAACTCAAATATGCCGTTCAATTTATCACCAGAAATACTGAAGAAGACAGAATTAGAATTAGTAAATATGGAAACTCCTGTTGTTTCCGAATGGTTAACACCTGAATCAGTAGAAAATCTCGTTACTCATGAAACTTTTAGTGATTCGATCCCGAATAAAATTGATTCGTATGAAGTGGTACCACCGGAACAGATCAACGAGAATCAAAGATTAGCTGAAAATGAAATAGAAACGGAAAATAAGTCGGGAAGACTGCTTACATGTGAGCATTCAACTGCTGAAAGTGTAATTGACAAGAAGCACGAAGAAGAAATGTTTACAAAATTACCGACAGAGGAAGGGTTGCAGATCGAAGAAGATAAAATAACTGTTGGAGAGTTTGAAAAGACTGATGAAATTATTTCTTCACCGACCACAACAACGCTTACTTCGGAAGCAGAAAAACTCATATTTCCCGAAAACAAGCTGTCAGAAACGAGTAATGTTGAAATGCCTCTTAAAGAACCTGAAATAACGTCCATAGACAACGACATTCTTCCGCATACTGAAATGGTAAACCGTAAAGTCATATCGAACGAAAATGAATGCAATATGAATGAATTTGTTACAATTAACGGACAAATTTTAAAAGTGTCGTCAGAAGGGAAATTGGAAGGATACGATTCCGTTACGACAACCGAAGTCTATTCAGCGAATTTAAAAGAAGAGGGAATTACTGCTGCACGAAAAAGTCTGGAACAAACAGCGGAAAAATCCAATCCGATTGACGAACGTCTGGTATCTTCTGTGGTATCTCTGGGTAGATTTGATGATGTCGATGAGCTGGAAAGTGCTGTATGCCGCAAAAAAATCGAATTTTCAGATGGTGAGGAAGAAATTCCTATTCATTTGAAACAGGTAATGAAGACTGAATTAGCCACCGATCAAGGAGTAAGTGAAGATATTGTTGAGAGATTACCGAAGTTGTCTGTTCCGACGATATCTATAATGAATGATGAATCTTCAGAGCTGACGAGATCCACTGAAAATGGACAAGAATTGTCTAATGCTGAAGATTTAGGCGAGAAAAGTGAAACTGTAAATGGTATGATAAAAGAGGAAGGATTGGAATTTGCAGAAGATACTACTCAGATGGAAAAACTTTCCCAACAGCTAAAATATGAGGAAAGAAACATTGCAGCGGAAGAGAATGTGACTGATCGAAGTGGAGAGGAAAAAATTCAACAGCCGATTAATATAGACGATCTGGAGTGCGCTTTAAAGCTTGAAACTGAAGAAAATTCAAATTCATTTTTCACGGGTAATGCATCCTTAACTGAGAATCACTATCCTAAAATTAAAGAGGAGATTGTCGAAGACGCGGAATTACAACAGGAAAAAAAAAAGGAACCAGAAGAATGCTTAAGGGCAGAGGATTCACAGGCAGAATCAGGAACCGAAGCAAAGATAACAGACAGTGAGACTCAAAAGGTCAACGATGTCTTTGAAATGAAATCAGAAGAGCCAGAATCAGCTGGAAATGATTCTGTTACTCAGCAACTCCTGCAATATATGAGAAGATCAGTGCATAATGATGCATTAATTGGGGAGAGGAAAACAATAATGCATGAGATTGAGCTAGAAGCTGACGAAGTGATTGCAGTGCAAGAAGAGAGACTACCGGAAGTAATATTACTGGATCCTGAAAAGTTGATAGTTGAAGGTTTGACGAATAATTCAGAACCCGTTATTGTTGGCGTGCAGGAATCTCAACCGTTCACTTTAACTCCACTTGAAAAGCAAGAATCAGACGGTCAGGAAAGTGCTGTAACTTTCAACACTTTAGATACTATGTCCTCAAATGCTAATGACATCTCCGAGAAAGAATGTGGGATAGATGAGATGCTGAACAAATCCACTCATGAACTTGATTCAACAACAATGGAGTCTAACTTATTTGTGCATGCTACAGATTCATTGGTATCAGACATTGTCAGATCGGACATGACTTCAATAGGATCAAATTCTGAAATGACTTTCAAAGAAAACTTTGAGAAACCAGCGCGATCCATTCCAACAGATAATGCAGAAGTGGAAAGAAGAAAAGAAGTAATTGAGGAAGATGAAGCATTATCGGAAATACATTGTGCTTCTCATGAAGTTCTACCGGCAGAAGTAATTGTATGTGAAAACTTGAAGAAAATATCTGTTACAGAAAATTTTGAATACAGCGAAGAAATCTCGAAAATTGTGATTTGTAGTGAAGAAATAGCCGCTCCGAACGTAAAAAATATGGAAAATTTAGTGATAAAATCTGATTCAGAGAGAGTCGAACAATTTCAGGTTGATGCTATTGAAACATTGCATGAAGAAAAGCTGCCGCAACAACAGTCTGAGAATGAAGAAGTGATAACTTCGGTTACAAAGGATGCTTCGGAAGAATCAAATGATGGAAAGCAGTCGATAAGAGAATATTTGAATGAACTTTCACAACAGTACATGCATAATACGAACGTTACTCAACTAGCTAAAGAACAAGATGAAACAGGTAAAGCTTTAGAGGAAGCGATAGAACACGTTGAAATGGTGGAAGTCAGTGAAAGTCAACGTAACCCTGAATTTCCTGCTCAAGATTCGGCGAACGGTTTTTCAAAATCGGACTACGATGAAGCGCTGCAAAAAGACGTTGAAAGTGTTGATTCTCATTACAGTGTTCTTTCATCTATGATTGCAACCAAATTGAATCATTTCGACGGAAGTACAACAGCATCGGAATCATGCAATATCACTAGAGAACCGATCACCATATCACATCCTTATCATATTGATATAGGAGAGTCTCAAAATAGAAGTGGACATGGATCAAGTTTTGAATACGATGTTTCATCACGACGATTAGGAAGTGATGTTGGTGAAGAGTTTTCTCAATATATTCAACATGTTGGGCAAGCAGAATGTCATACGCAAGAATTAGAATCGAAGCTTAAGAAAAGCAAATCGGAATTGGAAATTTGCCAAGCTACGTGTGACAAATCATTCGCAAACAATATTTTGCCGGAATGTTTGATCATCAACGGTTTAACAGCCGACGGACAATTGATTTTGAGTTCCGTAAGTGATCCGATGCTATCATCGGAGGATAAATCCATCGATTATTTTTCTCCAAATAACGACGCATATGAGACTATTAGTGACAAAGTCCCGCTAATCAGTGATAGAAACGGAAATCCGGAATGGAAGGCTTGTGACGTGCAACATTGTCCATCAGATGCAATGAATGAATCGAATGTTTGTGCAGCTGATGTGAATGCAAATATTTCAGCACCACAAGAATCAATAAACGATAGGGTAATTACTTTAATTTTTATTCACTTTCTTTTTAGAATTACAAGATAATTTTAGATGTGCAAATATTTGTAAAAATTTCAATTTTTTGTTTTAAATTTTTATATTAAAAGATTAATCATACTTTTCTAGGAAGAAATGGAAAAACATTGTACGGTAACTGCTGAACATATATTTTTAGAACAAAGTCATGCAGGCGCAGAAGAACGTGAAACCGGTAATGTTAATAGTAATTTGTTAAATAAATTATGAATAATTAGATGGTTATTAATGAAATGATAAGAGTATTAATTTTATCATTTATACCTTTAGTATGATATGGCTAAGAAGATAAAATTATATGTTAAATTTTACTTTTTTACGATAAGATTTTCAATTATATATAGATTGATGGATTTGTGATAAGATATTTCTCTTTCTTTTTTTCTCTGTCAATCAATAAAATAATATCGGTGGTAATGAATGTTGTGGAATAGATGATAAATTTCAGTAATGTTTCAACATTTTTTCGTTTTATTTTTTTCAGAAGAATACTCGATCAGTTGATCAAGCGATGCCAGAAAAGATGAATGGATGGAAGGAGCAATAACAGACATGACAGTTCCTGAAAGCATTTCTGTTTTTCTTTCTTTGCTTTTCTTTTGTTCAAAAATCATTAAAATGCAACGAACAGCCGTTTTTTACGACTTTTTTTTTTAAAAAAAATTTATTTTCTTAACGCACAAGGAACATCGACTTTTTTTGTTATTTGTGTTTTATATTTGAAAGAAAGTTTGGAAGAATTACATGCATGCATATGTGCATGCATTCTGCAGACAGTACCATACAATGTTATTTGCATGCATGCATTGTGGTGTTAAAACAAACAGTGGCATCAAATTTTTTAGAGAAAAAAAAATCAAATTTCATTTCTACTTAATATATTCTTAGGTGCATAGCTGTGTGAAGGTTTTGTGGTGGAACAAAGTATGGTGTAACCTCTTTCAGTATTTAAATAATTCAAATCACCAAGAATAGGATTAAATTCTGTACAGGTAGAAAAAAAAATTTTTTTGTCGATTTTTTTTGCTATCGAAAAAGAGAAAGAGGGTTTTTAAAATTTGGTTGGGCAAATTTTTGTAAAATTTCAATTTTACAAAAAAAGATAATAAATAAGTTTAAATTTCCTATGCCAATATTTATCATGAAATTTACTTCACGGCAAGATGAAGGAGAAAAAAAAATTATATAATAATGATACATCAGCAAAAAAAAAACAATGATATGTCTTCTGAAGAACGAGCAATATCTGATTGCGAAAATATTAGTGCAATGTTGTTGAATGATGGAATTCCGACTAGGAAATGAAACCGTCTAATTAATCTTTTTCATTTTAAAATTAAAAGTGCTAACAAACTAATCTATGACTGACTAATTTAAAAATATATCTTCAAAATAACGTTCGATAAATTAAATAGCTCCTTTATAATGAAATTATTTGTTTCCATGAATGAATTACTTAATTCATTACAAAACTTATCCATCCATTCATTGATTAATTGTTGTTTTGATGTACAAAATATTCGGGATTGTCCAAAAGTGTCGTCTTTTTCTTTTCTTAATTATATTAATTATTCTTGATTTTCTGTTTTCATATCAAAGTAGTAGATCAATTTTAAGTTATCATCTTTTTGTTCTTAAATTTAAGTATTGTGTTTTCAGTATAAAATACTGATTATTACTGTAATTTATTCTTCACCTTATTTTGCTTCATTTAAGTAATAGAAGTTAATTAAAGTAAAATGTGCGATAATACAATTGCTTTGGATAAACACAGTGAAATTCGGAATGAATGAAATTGAATTGGAGAAAGATACTGTACTTGACCATATGATGTCTCACGTATACGTACGATTCTCACAACTGTCTGTCAAATTATTTCTGTCCTTAAAGTTCCAATAATTATACCATATATACGGGAGAAAGAATATGAAAATAATATCCGTAAAATATTTACACTTTTTTGATTTTTTCGGAAGAGTGCCAAAACAGACCAAAAGAAGGGATGCTAAAAAAGAAAAATTAATTTAATATCATGCCGGGATTTAGCAGACTATTTCAATAAATAAAAATTCATTTTAACTTAATGAAGTCATTTAAGTGTGAAAAAAAGCTTATACTAATTTTACTTATTAATTGATATTATCCGATTATTTACATTAAACCTGTTTTGTAACATTTAAATTTTGCTTTTCAGATGTTTAATTACATTTTATACGATGATTAATTATATAAATTAGGACGTCGATAAAATATCGAAATTTAAAATGAATAAATAAGCTAAAATTTAAATCTCGTCTAAGAATAGAATTTAGTAAAAAAAAGAGAGAATTGTTTATTTGTCAATTTCTGTAGTGATAATATACAGCTTTTTAGTATACTGTAATTAAGCTTTTGGTTTTTGTATTGACCGAACTACAGTAGCCAGCAGTTTATGCTACAGTAACCATTTTCAGTTATGGTGCTGATTAAGTAATGGTTGACAATTTTTTTTATTAAATGGTAGTTAACGAAACAGTACAGTACCATCTTTTGCACGATGTCAACAATTAATTAGTGATCGTTTAATCAGTACCGTATTTCATGCTACAATAATAATTCTTTGTTTTATTGATTAACAGCTACAGTAATTTGGTGATTGCTAATTAGTGCATGTCTTATGCTACAGTAATTAATCTTAACTGATTGTCTTTTCGTTTTTTGCTTTGCTCCTTTCTTCTTCCTGCAAACAGGAAAACATATTTCAGTAGTGGAAAAAGAATTCGTTTTTTTTTTTGTCATAGGTATATGGGAAGAGTAGAGGGGAAGGAAATGCAGTAAAACTCGGGGAATTTGAACAGATAATGAAAAACGAGCAAATTACATTTAAATTTATGCAACAATAATATATTATGAACAACAATCAATGTTCATTATAATGGAAAAACAAAAAAGGAAGAAGAAGAAGAAGGAGGAAATGAAAAAAAAATTGATCAAATTGAATTAGTAATATTTAAAAATGGTCCTATCACATTTGTTACTTATTACTGCTATTATTCGTTATTTAGTTTTATAAAATTATTTTTATTATTGAAATAGCAAGAGCACAATTTTGGTTAGAATAAACAAATTTCTACTATCGCGCATACCTTTATTTTTTTCTCTTTTCATATTTGATATTTCTATTTCTTTTCCTTTTTCTTTCCTCATCTCTTTCTATAAGTGTAATTAATAGAAGAATTGGTAAATTAAATCCTAAATGAAACATCAAAAAGAAAAACATAATTAAATAAATGAAATAGAAAAAATGGAAAAGTAAGGGGAAGGACTAAAAGTTTGATGTTTGCAAAATTTAGCTTACAAAACTAAACTATTAGAATATTCAAGAAAAAGTAAATGATTAAAATAAATATTAAAAAATTAATATTTTTTTCTACCGTGCAGTAATTTTCATTCGATAACAATTATTTACCAGTCTATCTCATTCATCCTTCCTTATATTGTTACATATCGTTGTAATTCCTTATTCATTCAGTGAGACATTTAATTAAAAAAATATTTTTTCAACTATTCGACCACTTCAGATTAGATTATATTCCAATTATTCTTTTTCACATTTTTTTTTGAATGAATATTTCCTGGTCGTTGAGAATTCCATGTGAGCGATGATAAATTGTGTATATTTCACACTGTTCACTTTTATATTTGTTTATTTTTGCATAATCTCAGCTATTTACTGAATGAAAAAGAAAAAGAAGGAAAGAATGAGAGAAAGGATAATTAAACAATTATTATTACAATGAGAAAGAATACTTTTAAGTTTGCAAATTTCACGAAATATATTTATTGTAAAATAGTAATATTTAATTGCTGTACGATTGAAATAGTATTTTTCTTTTTCATATCATAAATCTTACCGCTTTTCCTCATTTTTTTTCATTTAATTTTTACAAAAAGATTCACATCTCTTAAATCTATCAGAGTGAAAATTCTGATCGCTTTTTTTCTTAGCTTTGCATCAAAAAAAAATACCATTTAATGTTTTTTGGCAGTGTATTTCCTAATTAAAAAAATGGAAAACAATGAATGGAATTCAAAAATTAAGTTTGCAAATGGAAAAATAATAAAATATAAACAGACGCACTAAAAATAAAAAAATAAAAAGAAAGAAAACACTGAACTGTACAAAGTATGGCACATTGGAATTATTAACTTTATGGTATAACAATTGTAAAAGAAACTTTAGGCACAATTCTTTCATCCAAAAAAAAAATGAAAAAAAGAAAAAAACATTTTTAATATGACAAAAGAGACTATTGTGATAAATGAGAAAAGATAAAAAATAAATAGTAAAAACACAAGTTTATGAGGCACATATTTATCATCATTATCAGTATCAGTCAGTATCATTATTAGGTCAAAAAATTGCAAGGCACATCAAAGAAAATTATTTTTTTTTAAATCAAATTTGATAAGAATTTAAATGACTCGGCAAGAAAGCTAGAGCATCTCAGCAATTATTCAATAAAAAAGAAATTTTTATCTATTAAATCAAAAGACTAATTTATGATTTTTTTCTTTTTTAATTTTTTTAACATAATTTATATGTTACTCTTAATATGTCGTAGAAAAAGTTTAATTTAAACAAATTAGCTTAGACATAAAAATTCTAAATTTGTACTATAATGGAAAAAAAAGGCATTTTTAATTTTGAAAAAGATTGACGAATTAAAAAAAAAGGGGGAAACTAATCTTATATCAATTATTCATTAATAATTTTCATGAAGGAAAAAAAATGATTGTGTAATTCATAGATATGCGCTAATCAAATTTCTACTTTTAATAAATGTATTTAGTTAGCAGAACGGTGATTGTTTTTCAATTTCTAATTTAAACAAAACTACGATTATTTTTAATTTAAAATAATATATTTGTGCTAAATTGGATTATTTCCTAATTTAAAAAAAGAAATGAGCAAATTAAAAAAGAAAAAATTATTATTTAGACTTTCAGAATGACGTCAGAGTGAAATGAGTAGAAAATTAAAAATGAAGAATGTAGAAAAGAAGAAGTAAACTCAAAACGATCAAAGAAAATTTAGCTTAAATTGCAAACACCGTCAAACGATAAGTCTGCTAACTGGAATGGTTGTTTGATTGTTAAATTAATTCATTCCAAAAAATGAAAAAGCAGAAAACAAAAAAGAAAAATTTTTAAATATTTCGGTAATTATTTAAAAAAGGAGGGTTTTCATTTCAGTTACTTAGCATAAGTGCTTAATGAAATTTATTTCTCAATCATTTCTGTCAATTATTTTAAAATATTTTCAAAGTATTCCAAGCGCTTCTTTTTTCATTTTTTGATGATTTTGGCATATTTCTATTTTGAAAAAAAGAATTATAAATTTTATTTGTTTTTTTATGTGCAAAACCGGATTTAGAACATACAAAATAAGCAAAAAAAAGAGAGAGTAAGAGGGAGAAAAAGAGAGAGAGAGAGAGTGGAAAAAACTGATTTCTTTTTTGACAAAATCTAAATTATTTTAAATCGGTTGGAAAAACATCCATGGAGATCGAAAATAACGTTTGAGTTTAGGCATGCACTCAAAATACAAATTTGTATTTTATTTTTGTCAAAACCTCAATGTTTTTTATTAAGTAATTTAGCATAATGCATGTTAAAAACAAGAAATGGAAATTAATGAGATAATTCGATCGATAACGTCATTTACGCCAATACTACACTATTTCTGAAATTTTCACTTATTTCAATTTACTTATTATTTCAGTGCGTGCTTAAATTAACTATGAAAAAAGAAGCAGTAATATAAGCCCAAATGAATGATGAATGACTGCAAATGAGTATCAATGAGACCGCTGTCATGTAGAAAATATAGTAATAATGACAAAAAGGTATTGGTACCAAATACTATTACCATGACACCTGTGGTACCTCTTTGCCGGTATTACCAGCGGTAGCAACATTAGCAACAACGACATCATCGGTTCGTAATGTATTACTACCAGCAGTTTGTCCCGTATATTGTTGCTGTTGTAAATGCTCTGCAACACTTGACCGTACCTCATTTCCCGTTGATGCAACCGAAGGAGCAGATGAGATCGTGGACGAGTAATTGCTTAACATATATTCCAAATTATCACCACTTACTGCATAATCCAATGCTGGTGATATTAATGATGATGGTGCTTCCAGCTGTAATCATTATTGTCTAATCCACTTTTCGAAGAAGCAAAATACTGTAAAATACAAGTTACCTATTAATTGAAAAAGAAAGTCAAGCAATATACGGTATGATCAGATCGATGTTTGAAGTTCAAACAGTTATGCAGAAATTCCTTTCAGGTGTATTAGAAGGAAGTTATAATACGTACCAATGGCGAGTTTAAAAATGACAGCTAAATTGAACTTGAAGAGAAATATCGGTTTTAAATTTCAATAAGTTTTGATATTTGAATGAAAAATATCCTCGCCAATGAAATTTCGATAATGAAGATTATTTATCACTTTTTCTAACCTGTTAATTGTTTAAAGAAAGTGCTAAGGCTTATATTTGCTGTTAGAGTTTTTTTTTAATTATCTCTAACTTTTAAACTTTATCGTATTTATCTCATATATTGTTGACTTGTAGCCTAAGGAACGAAATTACCAAATGAAAAATAAGCCAAGAAAAAGATAAGAGAAGATTGGCCAGCTACCTGTGGTTGATAGCTAATCACATTATGATTGTGATTGGCTAACATGTCGGTAGTTTGTGATGACGTTTCACCGGTGGAGTATTGGGATACGAACGGTTGTTGTTGCTGTTGTTGTTGTAGGTTTTGTTGGGGCATTTGATCGGTTTGATTGTTCAGATGTAAGTGGAAATAATCGCCGCATCCGCCATTACTACTTGAAAAGGCCAAATTTGGCGATGTGAAAGGCTGCATCGGATTTTGCTATAAAATTGCTTTAATTACTAATTAAAGAGAAGAAAGAGTTTTACCGAAAATAATAGACTTAAAAAATGAATAAAAATTAAATCACAAAATTAGAGTAACTGAAAGTAGCATGTAGACAGGTAATTTTAGAAATGAAAAACACTAAATAAATGAATTGTTGTTTGGTCTAATTTATGCTATTTGATTAAATCAAATATAAATATCCGGTCATCTTGCCAAATATACCATTATGACCTTTGAAAGTGGCAGTTTTTCAAAAAGAAGAAAAGAGTCAATTGAAATTAGAAATTTTTATATAAACTACAAGAAAAACAAAACAATCTACTCAGTTAATTTAACTTATTAAATGTTTTATGCAAAAGGTTGAGAGTCAATATGATAATTTTGATTGAAATCCGATCGATCAAGAAAAAGCAAACCGAAAAGGATCAGACGATAAGTACGGAAGCAAAAGCACTTACCAGTTGATGAGCACCAAACATCATAAATGGATTTGCGTGAAAAAGCTGAAAGAAAATTTCACTTGTTTTTTTATTTTGAATAAACTGAAATAATCAATAAATTCAAATTTTTATTTAAAATTGAAGTTAACGGTTTGGGATTTTATGGAAATGAACTAAAAAAAATGTTGTGTCAAATTCTTGTGGAAAATTTTCGGTATGAATTTAATTCTGTTCCCTAAAACGAACTTTAAAATTATTGCAATTTTCTTGTTCATACAGAATAAAATCAAAAATGTCAATTCTCATCCCTTTCTTTTTAATCAAAATTTTCGAAATTAAACTTACATTCATTTCTTGTTTTGCATCAAACGCATTACTCTGATTTCCCAGGCTTGCTAAGTCATCGCTGAAATTATGAAAAAGTAATTTAATATCAAATAAAATAAAATATTAATGAAAAGTAGTTGCCTTCCTTTAATGTCTCTTATTACTATACATGCATGTGTTACTTTAAAAAACATAGTACTTTTTTATCAAAAATAAATTGATTTCAATTTTTCAAATTATTGCAAAATAATAGACTGAAAAATAGGGAAAAAAAACGACTTCATCTATTTCATCCTAAAATATTATTGAATTAAATTCCACTTGCACTAATTTATTTTAAAAATTAATTTCAAAAATGCATGAACTAAACACTTTATGTAATTAATTGAAATAAAAATTTCCGAATTTAGCAATCAAATAAACCCTCTGCACTAATTACCACTTCACAATAAATTAAAGCATTAAAAAAGCGATACATACATTTTAATAAAGTTATTTAAACAAAAAGTAAAGAATAAATGATATTATTGTTAACAAAAATATTGCAATAAAATTACGTTTTTTTTTCTCAAATTTTTTAATTAACTTATTTTTAACGACAACATTAACAAATAAAAGAAATATCAGTTGGAAATCCGAACCACAAATTAGTTTTAAAAGCGGAATCATCTTTAAGCATTGATGTTAGCCGTGTGGTACTGTTCAGCAATGAATCCAATTCCTTATGATCACTTATTGATAGTGCCTTCTGGCTACTGAAGAAACCATCCTGAAATTGTCATTTTTTTTCTTCAAACAAACAAATTAAATTTCGATAATATAAACAAAGAAATCAAAGAACTTGCCCGTTCAAAATTTAAGAAATCTTCAAAAAACAAGAAGAAAGAAAAAAAACTAATTCTTCAAGTACTTTAGCAATATAAAATGACAGTATGACGATGGATGACTGGTTGGTGGAAATGTGATGAAACGAGAAATTTGACAAAAGGAAGTTGACCTTTAATGAGGAAATTACTGCAAAAAAGGGTGGAACGACAATTCTGCCTTGTTGTATTTCACTTTACTCAATAACCAACTACCTATTTCAATTACTTAACCATTTAATACTAAACAAACAAAAAATTCTTTTGTTTTTCTTATTATCCTAAAATTAAGACAATCTCATTCACTTAAGCTATCACGTAAATCAGTTCCTATTAAAACTTTTTAAAGCCACATGAAACAATAAGAATAATAGATTTGGATAAATTACAAATTCTAATAAGTCGGTAAAACAAAAAAGGTAACAAAATTAATTAAGATTTAAAAATAAATGAGTCAGCGATACGACTTGCTAATTAATATACGAAAAATGAGAAATTAGCGGTTGGACGGAAATGGGAACGTTAAAAATATTCTGTTTTTTTCCATTTTAAATTAATTAGAAGTACCATGGATGTTATTTTATGAAAGATAATTTCTAGAAAATATTGTCAAAAAAAAAGTTTCTGAAATTAAAAACAGAAATGTTTATACACAAATGTTTATACACAACGTTGTCACAGAAATTATTTCTCTGATTGTTTCGTCGAGTAAAAAGTTATTTCCATTCTGTTTAATTAATCATAGCAAATATCAATTCTTTTCTTTTATTAAATTTGATTCATTAAAAATTATTTACCAAAAATAATTAATGCAAATCTAATTTGAAATTAATCATAAATAAATAATTTTTTGATATTTAATCAAATTTTTTTCATTTTAATAATTATGAATGTATGCTGTATTTGCTAAAAATTTATCGCCGTTTCTTTTAGTTGAAATTTATTTTGCATTCATTTAATTTCTTATTTTAAAAAATAAAATTTTAAATAAAAATATTTGAAATTAAACAATAAAACATACCGCTTGTAATGGCGCATGAATAAAGGCATCATTTGAACCGAGAAGGGAATGACTAGAACTGGTAGTACTGTTATTGGTGCCACTGTTATTGTTGGCGGTGTTGTTGCTTCTATTGGTACTATTTGGGATATTGGTATTGCCGATGATAAGATCAGTTCTGGTTGATGTTATCGATCGTGAATGTACTGATAATTTGGCATTACGTCGCCTTCCCGGTCCTGTCAAATGATTGACACCACTTGCTGAACTTGTTATCAATCGTACACTACTTGCGCCTGTCTCTGAACTTGAACTTACATTTACAACGTCGTGATTCTCCAGCTAAAAATTTCATATCAACAAATGGTGATAGTTGTGGTTGTATGTATACCTGTTGAAAAATAACTTACTAAATGATTATCACTGTTATCATTGTTTTCACTATCATTAGTATTGCTATTTATTTTTATTTAAAACTAAAGAATTTAAGTGAAATATAATGATATTGATATGAAGAGATAGTTTTTTTCGTTGTTCAAATTATGATTGGATATTATCAGTGAAATTCCAATGTTTTAAATAGGAACGCTTATCATTCGCTATTCTTCGACATACTAACATGAACTT
Source organism: Litomosoides brasiliensis (assembly GCA_013365375.1). Lineage (NCBI taxonomy): Eukaryota > Metazoa > Nematoda > Chromadorea > Rhabditida > Onchocercidae > Litomosoides > Litomosoides brasiliensis. Next base: position 27,646 of record JABVXW010000360.1, read on the forward strand.
AAACTTTAACACTTTCTCACATTAACAAAAATATGAATAGGAAAATAATATTTTAATGAATAACATAATAATTAAAGAAATTTAATTTCTATATGTTATTAAGTTTGAACAGAGAATCTCTTTTATGTGTCAATAGTAATTTGTTTTTCAAAAATTATTCAAAGAATACTCATTGAATAGATTTCGTGTTGATATCTAAATATAATGAAATAATATAATTAATTTTAAATATTTTCCTAAAAAAAATTATATGACTAAATAGATATAAAACGAAAGAGAACGAACATGTCGTCGTTTAGCTGCCGTTGCGTAAGTAAGCGTTTTTTCTAACGGATCGTTCTCGATTCCTGTCATTTCGTTCTTCCGTTGGTGCATCTCCTTGTGACATTTCAACGAATTCTTCCACTTAAACGTCATGCGACATACGTTACATTCAAATGGCTTATCGTCCGAATGAATTCGTTTGTGATTCCAAAGAGTTGAGCGACGATTGAATCGCGCCTTACACATCTGTATTTCACTCACAATTAATACTTCAATTACTTCTTACCTTCTCCCTTTTTTTTTTCTCCAAATAATTATGCATTAATAAAGTAGATAGCTTAAAAGGATTAGTGCAACTTTTAAATTTGTTTTTCTCAATGAAATTCAAATTTGAATTTTTTTTTCATCTAATAAAAGTTAAATTAAAATTTTTTTTTATTTACATCTCTTTTTCTCCACAAATATTTAAAAAATAAATGAAAAATTGAAGGAAAATTTTAGCACAAGTTTTTTGAAAAATTTAATAATTAAAATTAAATCTTAACTTAATTCCGGTGATATCAGCTTATATGCATATCATTACTATTCATCATTTTGTTACTTTTTGTTTTTTTTTGTTTTTTTATTTCTTTTGCCATCATCTCCTTGTAAATGACAGTTAAGTGTAATGTGAAAAGGAAAATGAACTTTTGGCAACAATTTGCAATCAAAAGCTTAACATATTACACAAAATTTATTATGATTTATTTGTTACAGCAAATGTTGCACGTGTTATCACTGAGCTCAGGAAGTTGTTGAATGAAAATTTAATTAAATTACAATTAGCATGGCTGTGATATGATTAATCATATTGCCGTTCTTTCTAATTCACTGCACATTTATTAATCAAAATACATCATCTCATCATATGATATGATATGATATGATATGATATGATTAAGAAAGGCTAATGCGATAAGATGACAGGACTTTCCTATTCATATTTTTATATAATAAATGATCTATATAATATAATTTAATATTTCTTTCCTATATAATAAATTTTTCTATATATAATATTTCCTATATAATAAAATGATAGTTTAAAAAAAGAACTTACATTGCATTCGAACGGTTTCTCGCCGGTATGTGAATTTTGATGTTCTTCAAGTTCCATTTTAGAGCCAAATCGTGAAGAGCACATGTTGCAATTATACGGTCGTTTACGATCAGCCGTTAATGGCCTTCCTAAAAATGGTAGGTAAAAAGTAATGACTGAATTAACTAATATTTATTGACTCATAAATGTAATTCAATGAAAAAATAAAAAAATCACTTTGCGTAATATTATCAATGAATTAAAATATTGACATTTACTATTTAACTCAAATTTGTCCTTTATGAAATTGAATGTTTGAAATAATTTCTTAAACTTTTATTTCTTTTGTTTCGATTTCATAAAAAAAAAGTGAAAAAAGGTGCAAAATTGGACGGAGAAAAACTAAAAAAAAAGAAGTCTATCAAAATTATAAAATACTAAATAGAAAATAAATTTTTCTAGTCAAATCAAATTGGAATTTAATTTTTAAAAAAAGACAACATGAAATCATAAAGAATACAAAAATGAAAAAGGAAAGACATATTCTATATGTTTGTTGTATGCGCGTGTATACGCTCATACATATAGCACATAATGCAATGTTTGTCCACGTACGTATTAATGCATATTCGTTTATAAGTGATACTTATTCCTGTACGTGTAGGATCATACTAATCGTTATAAGTAGAAAAATTAGAGAGAATGATGAAAAAAAAATTAAAATACCATTTTGATGAATACTTGTGGATGACGAGTGAGGAACTTGAGCATTTGTGGTTGCAGTTGTAGCAGTGGCGGTGGTTATGTCATGACCGCCGTACAACCGATAATCTGTTGTTACTGCTAGAAAGTGATTAGTATTAATTAATTTTGATTAAAAAAAAACAAAAAACATGGATAATTTATCATTTAAATGATAAATTTGTCTCTCGAAATCATTCTAATCAGTATCACGCTGTAATGCACTGTTCTACATTTACTTACTTATCGTTCATTACGTACCACTTATTTAATAATCAACAAATTTATATGTGTAAAATTTCATATATTACAAGTATCTCATATTTAGTCTAAAATCTTTTTGATCATTCAACTTAGATTATTGCAAATTTTTTTTTGAAGTATTGAAATAATTTTAACTTAAACAGAAAATTAAATATAACGTTTGATTGTACAAAGTTTTAGAGTTGTGAGAGTGAAACGAAGAAAATTTTGATGTAAATAAAAACAAAGGATTTGGTGTGAAAGCAAAGTGAAAGATAAGAAGACACAGGCTGAATTTTTGTCTGCTAGACTATTTTCATCCATATCAAATTCCAAATATCAAATTATCAGATTTAAAATAGAAAACTATCGAATTTTAAATATCAAATTAAGCTTTCGACTATCAAATTATCAACGTTGTTAACTGATCTTAATTTTCTAATTATTGCCAGACTTATTTTCTCATTCTGAACCTTCAGATTAGGAAATTTTTATCTAATCTAATTATTATTTTAATATTTTCTAATCATAAATTTACAATTTATGAAGAAAAAAATTGTTCACATTTAACAATTTACTTCATTTCTAAAAAAATAAATAAATATTCGATAAATTTTATTGCTACAAAAGTTCTGTTTTTCATCAAACAATTTTGTAATACTTACTGGTACCATTGCAAGATTGCTGTTGTTGTATGCTTGCAATACTGTTGTTGTTGTTGTTATTGTTATTGTTGGTATTTTCATTATTGTTGTTTTGACTATCATCGATACTGTTATTCTTCGTGCTATTGTTGTTATTATTGTTGTTTGCTGCATCTACCGTATGCGTTGTTGTACGCTGATTGGATGACGCTGGTGATGATGATGATAGGGAACATGATTCCGAAATACTGGATGAAGTTGACTGTTGCTGATTTGTTGCAGTTACTGCTACCACTACTGCCTGAGGCGGAAGAATTTGCTGTTGCTGTTGTTGTTGTTGTTGTTGCTGTTGTGGTAGTGTTGTTTCAGTTTTCACCAAATATGGATTATGCAAATATCGTGCTGGAAGTGATTGATGCACTTCCATCTTTCAAATATTTTGTACTAAATTGTCTCTTGTTTGTTTGTTTTTTTTCTTCTGTCCTTTTTGATTCTAAATTATTATCATACGTTTCGAAATCGATCAATGATAATTATTGCATTTAGGACAAAGTACGAAAATGTTTCTCTTAAAATCAGCAAAATCCTCGACTCCAATGAAATTGTCGGAAATTTTTGGTTAACATGATCGATCAAAAGTTATTCTGAAAAATGTTCAAGTATGTATACATTACTTTTTGCAATCATTGAGTTGAAACGACTCCAGTTTGTCAACATGTCAACTTGTTTTTTTAAACTTTAACTAATCATTGAGATTAATTAATTAATTTAATAATAAAATTGATGTCATTCGGTTCAATAAATGTAAGTCATTTGAAATCTCAAAAAGATAAATTAATTAATTAGACATAATAAAAGCACATGGGAATAATTTAGTAAAAAAAAAGAAAGTAATCCGTTTGTTTGTTTATTCTAATTTAATAAGAATGAATTACAATAACAGCAATGTTAACGATAAACGAATGAATGGATTGTCCATCTTAACAAAGTCCAAATCACAGTTGACATTTTATGCAAATAATTTGCAGTAATAGCAGTAACTCTAAGAAATAGCTCTATCGATCATTTAACTTATGATAATGTTATCAATACTACTGATAAGTGTTTTTACATTCAGCGAGGATGCAAATGATAGAGTAGTAGTAAATGTTATTTTTGATGACATCTTATAGTGATAGCTACAATGTTAGTGATAATTTAAAATGACAATAAGCGTTATAATGCATATTTGATCAGATAGCATTCAAATTTTTTGCTACGTTTCAGTGAACAGAAAGAAAGAAATCGTTTTGCCAATTGGATGTTAGACTTATCACTGATAAAAGTTGATATATTAATATCATTGTTTATACAAATATGGGAAAAATACGATAATCGAGTAGTATTGATTAATTATCAGGAAATAAATAAACACAAACTGGTCATCAAGAAGGCTAACCGGAACAGTGGTAGAAAAAGAAGGGAAAAAATAAAGAGGAAGAGAGAGAGAGAGGGAGAGAGAGAGAGAGAAAGGGAAAAAAAGGAAGGGACAGAAAAAGTTGGTTCAAAGTATCGAACAGGAAATGAAATGATTTCGAATGAAACGGTAATCAGTTGGCTTACAATTGATCGGCGCATTAAGAAGGAGAAAAAAAGAACTGTTCAACCAAACCGTTAAATGTTTTTTTTTTTCTCTCTCTTTATTTCATAACTTTCCACCCCTCCCGCCTCCCTTCACGACACCCGCGAACTCGAAACAAATAGAATTTAAGGCGGGGGAGGGGAGGGGAGGGGAAGGGGAAAGGTTAAAATGGCAAAGAGAGGATGGAAAAGAAGGAAGGAGAAAGAGGGAGGGAGAGAGGGTGTAGTAATGATCGGTACAAGAAGAATGGAGAAATATATCTGATGATTTGGGTGTGGCTTACATTCCTCAATTTTTCATTTCCAAAACTTCAAATGCGCCAATTGTTGATTGTGCGCAATAAATTATTACCCATGCTTTCCTCCTCGTTTCGCCTTCCTTTTAGAATGAAATAGGATGACTGGGGTTGGGTTTATGTAGAACAGGTAATTTTGGGTCGAAATAATAGATTTTTTTTCTTGAAAAATTTACTTTGTCCATCAATAAAAGGACAATGTAAACTTTAGAAATTTGTTTTTAAAAAAAGGAAACGAAGAGAATTAAGGAAAAAAAAAACACACAACACTAAAATGATTTTATCCATCGTTATTGATGCCGTAGAATTGAAATATTCATCGTTTCTCTCTCTTTTTCTTTCTTTTGCCAAAAATTTGCAACACGAAGAGAGCGATTATTTCTGTGCTATATGTTTAATTAGCTAATTAACTTACAGTAAGTAAGTAATTTCGAATAGATATATGAAATATTAAAATTGCTGTTTATCATTTATGCCAATAAATGATGCTATCAGTTGATGTTTTTTGCTTTCGTTTCTCTGACAATCAAATTTAGCATGAAATATTCAATTCTTTTTCATTCTCAGCTACTTTTCATATGTTTTCTTTCAGTTGCACTTCAATATGTAACCTTTCAACTTATCTTAATAGTTCCTTCTCGAAAAGGATGAAAAGAGTGTGTTCGCATATGTAAGCTATAAGCTCTAAGCTATCATAGTATCGTCATTATTCATAGTAACGTGAAATTGGATAATGCAATGTGTCATTCATTATCAATCAGTGTAAAAGGATCCGAGCAAAAACATTAATTATGCCAGCAAATTAAAATAAATGCCTAAAATGTTAAGCGCTAATAAAATTATGTATAAAATTAATGTTGAAATTATTTAAAATATTGCAAATTAGCTTTTTGTATTTTATAATTATTTATTATCAGTTAATGGAACGTGATGTATTAGGTAAAATAGAGAGGGAAGAAGTGAAACAGTGGAAATGAAAGAGAATTTACTGATTTTAAAGAGTAGCAGTAGTTGTATTAAATGATGTATAAACAGAGAATTTTTGCCGACTATTTTAGTAAATGAATTAAGCAAAATAATAATAATCCAAAAAAATTAATTTTCTTCTTTTAAAATTATAAATATTAAATAAATTTATATTTAACTAATTAATTTCATATTTTAGAAAAGGTTTTTGTTTGCTCTTTTTCTTTGATTACAGCAAATAACACTGAAGAAAGGTACACGTAGTATATGTTGAAGGACAAGGGATATGGAAGAGATTGCTTATGTTTAGCTGTCGTTCGTTTCATTTGTTAGCATAAGGATAATTTGAATCGAACGATCCCTGCGCTTCCCTCTCTCTTCAACAAATATAAACTTTAGGTTTTGTGATTTTTAATTAAATATAACGATCACAATCAGAACTTTGTTAAAGTATGTGGTAGAGCTTTTGCTTTTTGGAAAGGAAAAGTGATAATGCAGTCAGGTAAGACAAGCAACGTGGGAGAACGAAAAAGTCTGAGCAAAATTACGTAGTGGTAATTTAAATCATAAAGGACAATTCACTTAGATTTATTGCACATTAAAGAGTAGAGAAAGGAGAAGAAGAAAAGAAAGGGTAAAAAGAAGAGAATAATAAGTTGTAAGAAGCAAACTGCTAAAAATGCTCATAATTTACTCAAATTTTTAAGAATAATTAATTATTGTCATTTCTTCATATCTTTCTCACCGTATTCAACAGTTAGGTTTTAGTCACATTTGAAAGATGTACCTAAGTACGTCGAAAAGGTATTCAAGCTAAAAAGATCGGAAATGTAAATTTATAATATTTAATGAATTGAAATGTTTTTCAAATAAATACGTCACGTCGAAATGTACACACAAAAAAAAAGTGGTCATTTTAAAAGACAAAGAGAAATAGGAGGAGGAAGAGGATAGGGTGGCGGAAAAATGACTGATCGGCTGCCATGTAATGTGATTATCCATTAATAAATGACCGCGATAAGGTCATTTGCTCATTTGAAGATATTGAAATATTTGACATTCGGAAGAAAACAACGAATGTACGGAAAGGAAACTGAGAAATAGCTGTAGCAGCAAAGACAGAGATTGTTATATAATTGGCAGAAAAAAAAAGATAATAATTAATTCTATTTAAGAACAAAAAAAGAACGACGTATGGAAAAACTTTCCTGCAAAATATTTCTCATAGACCTATTTTTGCATATGTCAAAGAATTTGAGGAAAAAAATTTTTGTTACTTTTGTTAATTAGGTTAAGCGTTAATTAAATTTGTAGTCGAAGAGAGGGACAGTATGCTAAGTGTTCATCTTTAGTTAGTTTGTAAAAGTTTCAAATAACTATAGTAATACAGGCTAGCAAAAGTGATAAAAGTAACACACATGGGGAGATCGGCTCTCTTCGATAATTTCCTTTCATCTTTTCTATTTCATTTCTATCCATCGCTTCCACATTTATCCATCCCATAAAGTTTATCATATTGTGAAACATTTCACCATCCTACTGTTTCTTCTCCTAACTGCCACTATCGCCGTTATGTCTCTTTTCAAATGGATAATTTCCAAAAAATTTTTTTCTTTTTTATTTTCTAACATTTTTTTCATTGTAAAAGCTTGAAGAATGTATTGCCCTCCTAAACATTTTTCATTTACATTTACAAATGCCAATAAATTCTTTTAGCACTTAAATTATGAAAATTCGAAATTATCATTAATTAAAATTTCAATACTTTAAAAGGATTAAAATTGATACAAAATATCGAAATTAAAATGTATTTGTAAATGAATCGGAAGAGATGTTAAGGATTACTTTCACTAAAACATTTTTCTCATACAATTCTGATGGATACAACGAATGATAGTAAGTCTTTGCTAATATTCAACTCATCACATTGTTATTAATAATTTGTCAACTTATTATGCAAATCATTCCAGTCGCTTTTATATGAATTTGTTTGAAATAAAATGTACCTGTCAATAATTTGGAGTAATAAATAAAGAATAGTTTTTTGATGAATAAATCATTCCAAAATATAAACATTTTTATTGGACAATAGATTAATGATAAATAGATTAGCGGTTATCGATTAATCAGCCAATTAATTAATTAATCAATTAATTGATCAGCCATAAATATAATAACTATTATCCTTTTTTCTCCTAACCTATTCTTCATGATGAAATATCTCAGTATAATTGGAAGCGAAAAAAAGAAAGAGTGGCCTTTTGTTTGTGAATTCAAAGATCGGAATAGAAGGCGGATGATCTGTTTCATTTCTCTATTAACTTTCAACTTTTTAAATGGGATAAATGATCAACATGTGATTGATCGAAAGAACAGAAAGAGAAGCGGTAATGAGTGGTAGCAAAAAGGTAACGATAAAGGAAGAAGAAAGAAGAAATGAAGAAGAAGCCGATATGGAACAGGCACAATTGCTTGAAGTAACAACTAGTAGGCATAGCTTTAGCTCGAGCTTCAACTCTAACTTCAGCTCTAGCCCTAGCTCGAGCTCTAGCAACAGCAGTCTCAGCTACATATCAAAAAGTTGAAAGTGTTGGAGTGACTGGAGGAAAGACGTAGTATACTACTACTAGGTCATTTCAACCTTACTGCCTCATCTTTTTCCGCCTATTCATTTCATCCCATCTCATCTAATCTAACTAACTAACTTAATGCTATATATCTAACGTTGAGCTCTAACTGAAGTAAGAAACGAGCGATTTGATGAAATTAGAGAGAAATATTATGAAAGATATTGGGCATTTTCAAGAAAATTTTCTTTATCAAAAAATTAATCAAACTTATCAGCCGATATATTATTATCAATGTTATCTCGGAGAAATAAAATTTATATAAAATATAAAAGAATTCTCACTTTAACATATCTGATAATTAAATATCCCATGAACGACTCGTATATTGTAATATCCATAATTATCTAATAATTCTATACGTAAATAGATAAAAGTAAACAAGTAAATAGGTAAACAAATGAATGCGTAAACAAATAGATGTGCAATACTTGAATTTTGAAACATTTTTTACAATTTTTTATGCAAAAAATTTATTTTTCAAATTTAGTCATTGGAAATTGAACAAAAAAAATTAAATAGAACATCTTATCATACAATTTAAAATATATCAGTCATACAGCAGCATGATCCAATCATGCTTACTAAATACTGTCAAAAATTTAAACGTATTTTGAAGAAGGAGAAGATTGAAAAATGCTCTAAGTGCAAAATGAGAAACTGAGTACTAAGCAATTAATTAATCCCATTAATTGGTCGTTCGTTCACATCAGACTAATATCGATAATTAAAATTTGATGCTAGAAGTTTGCAATAAAAGAAAATTTCAACAACACATTTCCAGGAAATTTCGTAAAAGTCAATTGTACTGCATAATTATTGTGAATTTTTAAATATATTTTATAGTTTAATTGTGAAAATTTTTAAACAAATTGAACACATAAATACAATAATAAATAGCCTGAACAGTAAAAAAAATAAAGCAAAAAAAAATTAAGCGATAAATTAATAAAGTTAAACGATAATCATAATTGTAGTAATTATGAAAACAAATAAATTAAACATGACAATTTAGAAGTTAAGAAAAATATTTGTCCGATCATTTCATTAGCCATTATCATCATGCCACTGATAAGTAATGCATACAACATTAATCAGAAAAAATTAGAAAAAATGAACAATACTTATTTAGCTTATTTTAAATCAATAACTATCATATCACAGCTATTTTTTAATGCTTTTTTCTTCTCTTGTTTTATTAACTGTAGACAAATTATACACTTATCAGTATTCATACATTCGTAGTCACACGTGAAACACGTCAAATTTTATGTTATGTCAGGTATAAAAGCTGGAAGGTATATAATATCGAAAAGAAAAACAAAAAACAGAAGGAAAAGAAGAAAAGGTAAACTAATACGAATTCCATAGGCACAGCGATCTACAGTGATCTCAATTAGTATTACACCTGGTCACTAATTATATTACCGTTAATGCTTCACTAATGGCACTTACGCTTAATCTAATTTGTTGACAATAAAAACAAAAATTTCGTTTTTCTGATTGAATATGAAATGAAGTGAAACCACAACTATTGATTGCTGAAGAAAAAAAAATACGACTTCAGAAAACGATGATATTAACTGTCATTGAGAGTTTCAAAGAAGTAAATTAGTCGTATAGCTGAGTGATCGATTTCAGATACGTGTGAAATTCGTAAAGTTCAATTTTAACTCGCAAATAATTTCATTCCTTCTCTATTTTTCATCCCTTTTTCTTCCGCTTTTTTTTCCGTAAATATTTTTTGAATTGATAAATGATCAAATGAAAAAAAAAATAATAATTTATGTCATTACACGAACGGATGTAAAATTTTTACTTCTGCACCCATTCCTTACTCAATCATTTTCTCTGTGACCCTTGAACTATGCTAATATTAGAATATTTGAAATATAGGCTATGAATGTACTAATAATCAACAATGATAAAAAATAGTTAAACAACTACATGTATATCAAAGTTTATTTTGCAAAACTATCATTTGAATATCGTAAAAAAAAGAAAAAAAAAGTTTTTAAAAAGTAATGAATATTTAAAATATATATTGAAATTATTCCAATGAAACGATTAAAATTATAATTTCAGTTAATAAACTGGAAACTAGCGGGGGATGATGGTAAGCGGGTGAAGGAGTGATATTTGCCCATCCACCCATCTATCCATACTGCTACTACATCACTACAACTACTACTACTACCACCAAACATTTTTATCATCAACAACCAAAGAGAGAGCAACAGACTGATTTGAACTCTTTGTCGTACCGGTTCATCAGGGCAAGAAATATTCCAAGTGTAGCAAGCAGCTGTTCCTGAAATAGATTGATCCAAGAGGTATAAGAGTTAAAGAGAAGGATAGGAGTAGACAAGATCAACAACGGTTGCAGAAATTGGGCACACAATGCATACAAGTTGATGTGTAGCACTTATTGACGCATGCGTGGATACATTTTTAGCAACAATTGTTACAGACTGATAATGAATATCAGGTAAATGAATATCAGGTAACTTTCCTGAAATTTAATGCTATCAATCATCAATGTTTGTAGGAAACATTAACTAAAGAGAAGAAATTTTTTAATGCTAAATAATCTAATATTTTGAATTTTTTTTTCGCAAAACCAAATTTTATAAGAGAAGTTAAAAAACAATAAATACTGATAACAAATGTGTTATCACTTATTTCACGTGTGAATTATTATCTAAGTGTACCGTATAGCAGAAAGTGTGTAGAAAGAAAATGTGCAAAGTTAATTTTATATTCAAATTATCAGCCTAAAACAATAAACTATCTTTGATAGATCGCATGAATCAATGTAGTGCATTACACATTCAATCTTAAATTGGCAACTCATTCAACGTATGACGAATTATTCCGGAGACCCCGGAATCTTTTTTCTGGAATCGGAATCTTCTCCAATAATTGAATGAGTTTGATTTAATTTCAAGTGAAATTTATGCCCAGAAGGAAAGAATTGCATTTCAAAGCAAAACAACATTGCAAATATTGTTTTTTTTTCTTATCAATCCAGCTAATTATCCAATTAAATTATAAACGTGTGTTCCCACTTAAAATTGACGTGTTACACTTAAATGTCCAAAAATATCGAAAAAGAAAAGAAAAATGAAAACAAAACAAAATTTGTGATTAAATTACTATTCCTTGTTCTGTTTTTTTTTTCATTTTTTCCATTCAATTAAAATGTTGTCGAATTGATAATTTGAAAAAAATTAATTTTCAAAATAACAACATAATTCATTCCTCTTTTTTTTCAATATTTTTGAAAAAAAATTAATGTGAAAAGGTAGCAAAGTAGGAGCAAATTTAGGATTTATTGAAACATTTCTTAGTTGAAAAAAGAGAATGAAAGAAACAAAAAAATACTTAGATTAGAGACAATCAATGCTAAGGTAAAAGTAATATACCAAATGATCGGTGACTCATTCATTAGTTTTCATTGGTAAAAATTGAAGAAAATGAAAAATGTGACAAAACTGGTAAAGAAGAAGAAATGAAATTTCTTCAATGAAAAAAGAAAAGAAGCAAAAGGCTAATTAGGAATTAGCACTACGACATTTCCGCTGTCATACCTCACCAGCGTTTTGGCTTTTTTAATTTTAAACAAACAAAAAGCCTTTTTTGAAAAAATTTTCACTGATCTTTTCTTTTTTTCCAAGCCAAGTTAATTGATTTGGAAAGGATCAGTGGAAAGAAAGGAAAAGACATTTGATCGTAAAACAGGTTTTTTGCCTCTTCTTGGTTCCTTTTAGGTATTTTTTGATCAGCCTGAGACTTACTTTGAGCTTTCAGGCTAAAAATTGAAGTGAAAGAGAATGTATAAAAAATGGAAATAAAAATGAAATAAGTAAACAGAAAGAAGAAATATTCTAAGAGAAAATAAAAAAAAATAATAAAGAAAAATGAAATAAAAAAAGAAATTAAAAGATTTGAAGAGAACATACTTAGGGGATATATACCTATAATATAGTAATATGTAAAATTATTTATTGAGCTAAGAAGAGGAAATATTTGTTTTTTCAACTCACTCCTACCTCGTTGCTAATAAATTATGAAATTTAGAATGACAAATTTAAACTAACCCTCCAAAAAGGAAATAATTTTTTTTTTAATTAAATTTTAGGGTTTTATTTTTGCATTTAGACTTACTATTCTAATTATATACTAAGTGCCAATTTTTTCAACACTCTTAAACTGCTAAAATACGGTACAGTACGCAACGAAAAAAATTTTCAGAATTATAGTTTAAAAAATAAATTAAATTTCATTATATCATGTAATTCAATTGAACTTACATGCCCAAAAAAAATTTTTTTGAAATTAAAATATTAAAAAATTTTTTCAAAATTCTTTGCTAAACGATTGAACACACATATATATGTATATATTTAACTATAAGAGAGACTTAGCTAAACCATTAGCCCTTTATCTGTGTAATAAATCATTTTTCTCTTTTTTTTTGTCTTTAGAAGTGACAGAAATCATTTCGAACTATTTCATTCTCCTTCTTACTTTTTCTCTTCGCAATTTTTGATTTTCAAAACTGTTCGTTTGGTCATTTGGTACTGGGCGCACGGAACGGCACTTAATAGACGGATGGATAGCCTAATAGAGTGTGAAATTTGTGACAATTGTGATGAAATTTGATATGTGCAAATGTTAGCAAAAATCTTTTTTTTTAAATTTCTTAACAGCAAATTGGAATAGCTGTAAGTAAGTAGTATTTTTTGGGTTTTTTTCTTGAATTGAATGGAGTCGAATTAAATTATTACATTTGTTTGTTGTAATTTTGCATAAATTACTTTTTTTCCCCAATTCCTAAAGAATAACAGGAAGTAGAAGATTTGAATGTTCTATTCTTAAAGATAATATTGCACAAATAACAGTATGAAATTAAAAAAGGAAATTAAACAGAATGCCTGGCTTTTATATATTTATTAATTAGTTGCTTTTTATTTTCCTCTTATCACTCAATTCTCTCTTGTAAGACCTAATTGATAATATTTAATTATAAGAAGAAAAAAGAGATTAATAAATATGCCGTTAGGATTGGTTCTTTACTGATAAGATAGGAAATATTAGATTAATGAAATGGGAAGTGATCAGGAAACAATTCTCTCGATCCATTTTTCAGGTTGTAGTTTAACTACTATCTTCATGTCGGAAATAAAATTTCGGCATTTCATTGTAAGATATAACAACGGATAGCAATATATCAGTTAATCTGATCAATTCAATTACAGATTGATTCTACAATTGATCAACTGCATATTTTACTTCAGTGATTATCAACTTGCTATTTACGATAGCAATGAATTGTTAAGGTTGATGACTGGTATTAGTAAATTACACATTCATATCCTAAAATAAACAAATAAATAAATAATTGATACACGCGAAATATTAACTTAAGTGTACTTCACCTAATTTATCTGTAGAATCAGTAAATAAGCTATTTAAATGTAATTAATTGTAATATTGAAATTTAAATTTTTCAATTAGAAAAAGATTAATGAAAGGAAAGAATGCAACAATGCATTCAAATGTCAATTAACTAGCAAAGCCAATCGATTGGAACACAAAAGAGAAAGTATTCCTTCTTTTTTCAGAAAGAAAGAAAAAGTTTCTACAACGCTAAATTCATTCTTAGCGAAATGTAAGCTAAGCCATCCATAATTTAAGGTTTGTTGATGTTTTTGTTGTTGGTGAAATGGAAGAGGAGGTGATGTTGCTGAAGAAAGCTTCAATCTCCGTAAGAAGCATTTTTCATATTTCTCAACCGAAAACTGAGAGAGGAAGGGAGAGAGAGAGCAGGGAGTGAGAGAGAGAGGAGGAGAGGAGAGAGCAAGTGAAAAAAAGACGGAGAAAAAAGAAGAAAATGAAAAAGATATAAATTTTTTGAGTTCGTTCTGTAGACCAGAAATTCTAGATCCTGAAATTGAAACCTTTTCTTTTATTTTCTTAGTTCTTTTTTTTTTGCTAAAACGAAAATAATAAAAAATCACTAGAATGAACTATGTCAGTGAAACAAAAGAAAAAAGGAATCGAAAAAAATATAGGAAAATTAGATTGAATGAAACGAAATGAAATGAAGCAAAATGAAATACATGAAATTAACCGGAATGAAATGAAATATGGAGTGAAATGAAATATGAAATGAAATAAAACGAAATAAAATTGATGTCAGTGCCATGCGGTAAATGTAAGCATAAATTTTCATTACGCTTTTGAAAAACAAATCAAAATTGACGCACAAAGCGGTATTAGCAATAGCGGAAAGAGTAAGAAAAGAGAGGAAGAAATTTGGAGTTCATAAGTCGGATAATTGCCTTGAAGAAGAAAGAGGTCGGTAGGTTTGATCGTTGTTGTCATTCGTTGTCAATGATCGGCAACACTTATAGCTTATCGGCGATAAACAAAATTTTCTTCATTATACTTTGAACAGTTGCGGAATAGCTTTAGAGCTTCATTTTTTTTTACTAAAGTAATTAATAATGCAAAAAGTGTTTGTCGTGTGACGGTATTTGTTAATGCGCTAAAAGGCAGTTGGTTGAAAGATAAAGGAGTGAGTTAAATGCAACGAATGGGAAAAAAAAGACGTTGAAGGTTAATGAATAATTGGTGCGCATACATTAATCGTTGTTTGTAAAGTTTCGTCAAAAGCGATTTGTTAGAAGTGACTTCTGCTACGATGACTACTAAATAAAACCATTAACTAAAATAGCTAGAAATGAGTAACATTTCTGTCCAATTACGATTATCTTCAAATTCTTTCATTTACCGCAACCGAAATAAACCGAAATCAATGAACCTGTCGAAGTTAAATGACCAGGGAAGTCAGCTGTCGCGCGCTATTCAACGCTAACTAATCAACCATTCGTTAATTCAATTCATCAAATCCTTTCCATCCTCATTTCTGGTTTCATTCACAAGGAGCAAGCAGACCGACCACCGGCCAAACAAATAATTAACCTATTTGAAGCAATTGCTATATCAATAACCTTATCAGTGCAATTTTTTTCAACATCCGACAAATTACCACTAACATATTTTCATCAGTTTTTTCCAGCAATTTCTTTATTAAATTAAATTTTAGAATTTCAGTAAATGAAAACCGAAATGAGTAAAAAATAGAAAAAAGTCGAGCAGAAAAATAGTTTGAAAAATTCTATAGATAAATTAATATCTGACGACTATCCTTTCATAATTAATATCTGACGACATTGTAGCTAAGACAATTAATTTTTTTCTTGAACTTGTAAAAAATCGATTTTGCTAACAAATTTCGCTCCTTTTCTGATTGATAGAGAGAATAAGAGAGAAATATTTTCGAATAATTTAAAGTATCGTTTTTCCTCAATACAACACAGTAAACAATAAGGTTAAAACAAAAATATTTTGCTACTTTTTTTAGAAAATTTTTAAATTAATAATAGCAAGTTAGAATATCAAAAGTGTCCTCATTAATGTTAAAATATTCCAAGGACAGGTGGATATTTAATAGTAACTATCAAATATTTGGAATGATAAATTATTCAGGTTTGCTAGAGCAGTTAACCTTGACTGGTCGGACACTCAATTAGTGCAAGACAAACGGTAGGAAATAGTTGGACAGATGGATTCCTAGCATACAACTCAATTAACTCATATCTTCCTTCATCTTTATTGACTCATCTTCGATCTTCCTCATTAGTCGAAAGGTCACTCCAGCAGCAGATGAGGGCAAAAAAGTTCAAATGTTGCATCTTCTGCCGTTTGATTAAAAAGTTATATTACCAATTAATATATCTATACATATATATATGATTTGCATAGCACGTAAAGGATTTGAAATGATAATGGAAATAGTTCTATTCATTGGCGTGATGCATTATCCACTTTGTTTCTTTTCTTATTTAATTTTAAATATTATTAGAAAGTGTCAGTAAACGATAATTATTTGTATTTGAAAAAAACACTTTTTAAAGCATAAAAGTTAATAAATTAACTTTCATTTTATTTTATCAAATAAACTTTGCTTCTGATATTATTACACTTCAGTCTTTTCTTAATTTATTAAAAATTTTATTAAAAATTTTTATTATATTATAATAAATCATTTATTCTCATTGAACCAATTGCTTTACTTTGCTAGAAAATAAGTGTAAGTTGAATTGAATTGATGTTATCAATGATAATGAGATTGTAGAGATGATAATATGAAAGCTGCAACGATTCATTCATTTTCTCTTTCCTTCTTCCTTCCACTCATTCATTCATTCATTCATTCATTTCCTTCATATCATCAATCGTTCAAAAGGAAAAAAAAATGAACGAAGCAGCAAAAAAAAAAGATAATGAAATTTAGTTACAGCCATAATAATTTATAACAATTAATCATTGCTTCAATTCAAATTTCCACTTCTGATATGCTTGAGAGGTCAATATTTGTGCAGCAGAAATTGAGAAGGAATTGAGAATGGAATTGTGAAATACGCGATGAAAACGGATCCATTCATTATAAATACGTTCGATCATTTTGGAGGAGAAAAAAAAAAGATAAGTAAGAGTCGGTCATTTTTCAAGGATCTTTGTTTTTTTTTTCTTCCATCTCTCTCACTCTTTCTTTCCTCTTCAATTTTTCAATTCTTTCCTTTTCTCTCTCTCTCTCTCTCGTAGCTTTTCATCCTTCTAAAGAGACAAACAGAGAGAAAGAGAGAGGGAGAGAGAAAGTATTTGAAGTATTTTTATTAGGAAATATGAAGAGGAATAAAAATTTTAGTGTTAGTTTTACTGATCGATGATGATTGTTGCTGCTACGGATATAGCGAATGCAAATTGTAGCAGTGATAATAGTTGGTAAAATTGGTGATAGTTGTGATTTGCGGTATTGGTGCCGATGGCAGTGGTGGTAGTGATGGGGATTTGTGGTAGTAGCGATGAGATAGTGCTAGTGTTTGTGATGAGATGGTAGTTGTAGAATTTGGGAAACGGTTCCCAGTTGTGCCGACCAAACCTATCCGATATCGAAATTTTTGCTCGGAGAATACAGCTAGCAAAAAAAGCTGCTATAGCTTATTGTATGCCATGCCTAAATGCATTATCAATGAAGCAATATGCAAGGCAAGGCAAGAGCTGTGCTTATCTAATTGAAATTTGTTGATTACTATAGAAATGAAATGATAAGCGCTACTGGGAATATTAATGTGTGAATTATTTGTAATAATTTTAACTGATAATAAGCACATCTCTGTGTACTATCTATGATAAGAATAATTATGATTATAATGATAATAATAACATAATTGTATTACAATAATAATAGCATAATAACTGTTATTATGGCCGTTATGATTTATGAATATTATTATTTATTATCACTGCTATGGTTATTGTTATTGTATATTTTGATCAATTTTGACAACTGGACGATGATGATGATCATCTCTTACGGCACTCTATTTTCTTACTTGTAATATATTTTAATTAATTTAAAAGAAGAAAATAACTGTCATAAATTTCAGTGCTGAAAGTCAGAGGAAAGTGTTTAAGAAATTATTAAAATTTCGAAAATTCGAACAGCTCTGCATTTCACGTGTTTTTACGAAATGATAATATTTATTTTATCAAACGGCTTATGCTCAGTGCTTGCGTAGCGAATAAAATAAATGCTTGCAGTGATAAAGATAATGATTATTTTGCTAATAAAAATTGAATTTTAATAATTTGTTAATTTTCTCTTTTATGATTAAATAACTGAAGGAATTTCCTTCTTTTTTTAAGCATGCGGTATACAATGCATTTAAATGAGAAATTGTGGTTGATAAGATTTCGATTGTGGATAAGGAGAGGAAGATGAGGCGGTGAATGATTGTAGGGAGGAAATAGTTGTGAAATGAATACTACCGCCCGATGATCATCATTATCATCATCAATGGTTTAATGACCTTCAAGAAATCAGTCTCGCTCTGTTATCAGTGATGGCCATCAGTGAATTCCCCATTCAAATGCCTTTGATTGCGGCATTTCAGGAAGTATGAAATCGTTACCCATGCCGACTGATTAACTGGACGATGATGATCCTCTCTGATTGTACCCTAATTTAGACAGAAATTTTGCTGATCTCAAAAATTAATGATCATCTGTCAATAAATCACATTCGACAGCTTTTAGACCTCTTTCTATTCATTGGAACCATTATTCATCAATTTTATTCACCTTTTTTTTCTTCTATTTAAGAAAAGGTATTTCATTAAACACTAATTAATATTACTATTAAAATACTACCATCATTACTACTACTACTATCGTTATCATTATTATTAGTACTGTAGTACTACAAAAAAAGATTATGGAAAGATTGATGGAATAGTGGAAGTTATAAGTGGTTTGATTTCAATCTTTCAAAACGTAATATGAAGTTCTGCTATCACAGATACTTTCATTAATTAATTACTATAATTACAAGATTTCCTAATTAGCAAGGTTATAGAGCAATGTTATGTTATAATATGTTTGTATGCAATTGAAAATTTAGGTATAACTGAATGCTAGTCATACTTAGCAAAGGATGCTATAGAAATATTTGTATTGAATTAATGGGATCATAAAGATATCATTCATCTGTTTTATGTAGGATACTTCCTCAGTGATAAATACTACTGCTTTAGTGATAATAGCAGCTATAGCAATAATCATAGTAAGCGATTGAATAAATGCATAGACTTCGCTGAAAGCGATTGACAATATAAGATCGCTAAATCATTTCAATCAACTAATCTAAGCAATCGGTAGCTGCTAATTATATTGTTTACTGATTGAAAATTTGAAACGAACAATATTTCAGAAATTTTAAAATTAGCTCGGACAGAAGAAGCTGTCTGGCTGTTGCACAAATTAACTTTCTTATTTATCTTCAACAACTGCCAATCTGATGATTTCAATTTAGTCAACAATTATGCAAAGAGAGGAAAAACTTCCCCGAACTCGTTGCATCAACAATAAACCATTATCTTATTATCACCGAGGGATAATAATCCTCAAGTGTACTGATAAAATGATAAATTATAAGTAGTGAATCGAAATATTCCCTTTTTTTCTCTGATTAAATAAATTATTCATCTAAGGATAAAATAGAAGGAAGTAAACAATGAAATTAGAGATTACATAAATTATGCCGAAAAGTGCGCAGAAAAATTCCCTTAGTCTACCTTAACTCTAATCCATTTCTCTTTCCATTCTACGACGAAAAATCTCTATTACTTAGTTTTTCTCTCCTTCTCTGTTTCCGAAACTTTGCAGTATAAACTTCTCCCTTTTACATACCTTGAGGAGTAGTGAGGAAATGAAATCAAATAAACTGAATTAAATACGAAGTGATAATTAAAAACGAAACGGTGCAAAAAAAAGGTGTAAATGTTGTATAGACAATGATGCTGTTCGATCCAGCTGATTTTTGAAGCAAAAGGCAGAAATGTCAGATAGAAGCTGTTATCACTAGATTTGATCTGCGCTCAATTGCGCCATCAATCGTCATCATTATCATCATCAATATCACAATTGAATATCAACATTATTTTATTTTTTTTTTTTGAAATAAATATTTTTGACTTTTGACTACGATACACTTCAAATGTGACAAATAAAGAAAATAATGAATATTTTGAAATTAAAATAAATGATAGTAATAAAAATCTCTTCGATAACTTAGTAATCAACAAGTTCCATCGTACATTTTAGTAAAACTGTCGTGCAATTATACAACAATTTTAAACTATCATTATCATTATCAAGAAAAACTATCATTATCATTATCACAAATAACATCACACAATATACGATATAATTTGTCGATCGATATAATTA
The DNA here is from genome assembly GCA_013365375.1 of Litomosoides brasiliensis. NCBI lineage: Eukaryota > Metazoa > Nematoda > Chromadorea > Rhabditida > Onchocercidae > Litomosoides > Litomosoides brasiliensis. The sequence goes on from JABVXW010000360.1 coordinate 47,987, forward strand.
CTAAAAACTGTCGTAATTTGGTACAGTAATTACGCATCACAAAAATAAAATAAAAATAGTACTCTATCCATAACATCTTACGCACGTCGCAATTAATTGTTTATGATTATTAATTCGATGAGATTAGTTATCATTGCATGCATATAGTAATTAGACATATATTTCTACAGCATAAATGGTAAAATACCTGCAGTATGATCGATCAGTTGTGCAGGAAAAAATATATGTATTTATATTTCTATAAAAATTATGTGTAAATATTAGAAACATATCAGTAATAGTCGTAAAAAAATTTAATTGTATTTCGTGAGTTTTTTATGTTCGTTCATTGTTGTAATATTTCATTTTTTCCATTTTTAATTTAAACTAATTATATTTATGTTTAAGTGAAAATACGTTTAATTTCTTATTTAATAATTCTATGTTACTTGCTGTTTAACCTTACCTATGCTATTTTAATGTTTGTCATTTCGTTGTTTCTTTCCTCTTTCATTAAGGATAGATTATTTGCTTACTTAATTTTATACAATTGCGTACGGTAATCTGTTATGAACACAACATCAACTTATATTGCTAATTAAATCTATGCAAACACACACACAGGTACGCTAAAGAGAGAGAGAGAGAGAAGGGGAGAGAGAGAAACTTTATTAAGTTAAAGTCTGTTACAATTGCGTCATTTTAATCTATCACACTTAAACCGAAAATGGTAGTGACGTAATCGGCCAAGCGGTATTTTTTTTAAACTTTACGCAATTAAATGCTAAAAGATGTAAGAGAAACGGAAATTTCTAATCAGGCTAAACCGAATCACTATGCATCATTTATTCTCTTAATTTCTAATCCGGATTGAATTCCTATCTATCATCCTCTCTTCTTTTTTTTTCATCTCTTTTTCGTTTCATTCTTATTTATTAATACGCAATATGGATATTTTCACAAATTTAATAATTAAAAACAATTAAGGGATAATGTAATTAAAAAAGAAAAAATAATTTCAACCATTTTTACATAACATTGTAACAATACCTGAAAAAGTTCATCTTTTGCGCTCTCTCTCTCTCTCTCTCTCTTCCTCACTTTTCCAACCGTCCTTCTTTCATCAAATCACATAATAATAAAGTGAAGAGTAATAAGAAAGAGAAGTGATAATGAGATAGAAAGAAGAAAAAGGAGAGGACAAAAAAACGCAGTCAACTCGACATCTACCTTTGTCTGATTAAAACAGCGATGATAAATGAATATTTTCCATCTACCGTTGCAACGTTCTTCTCCTTCCATCTAACCGTAATTACTTGTTTTATTGTAATTAACTACTTTCTAAAATTAACTTATTATTAATTCCTTTAGGAGCTATGCTACAACTAACAATGTTTCTATTTCAGTAATAGTCAAAATTTTAATTTAATAATAATTGTAACTAACATTTTCAGCACAAAGAATTTGTCTAATTTTTTATTTGTTTATTTCGATCTTTTTTTCCATTAATTTTCTTAAATATAACAACAATAAAGAAAAAATTAGTTTTTTAAATATGAAACTTTTGAGCAAAATAGCTTTATGCTAAACACAACAACTGATTGAAATGAAAAGGTCAACAATTGTTGCTAATAAATTCTAGCCGTACGGATAGCAAAGAATGATAAATGCTGAACTTAAACTAAGTAACTCATGCAATTTAAATTGAACATTTAATAGATGTGTTTCGATTTCATTTAAATTGTTATGCTTAATTTTTGTAAAATTACGATAGCTGTAGTATTGACTGGTTATTATTAAGTGGAAAAAAGAATTGTGAAAAAAAATTACGTGATTTTTTTTAGAGAAATTAAGATGGATGACAGATATGATACTTAAAATGTCTTACATACCATCTTTTGCAACGATGAAATCATACGATATCACATAATATTTGTTTGCTATTTATATTTTTAATTTTATTCATTAATACGCTTAATTAATGATAGTAATAAGTCATCAATTGATGAAAATAAGACAAGCAAAAACGGCGTAATTTATTTTTCAACGGCGAAAAATTACATTAAAATGAAAATGACAATTTTGTTTCCACACAAACCCATCTGACTTATCGTTATGCTACAAACTTATTAGTTATGAAATTGAGCAAAACGGCAAAATTTAAAAATTTTTGAAGTGTAATGCAAATTAGATTTATGCCAATGCTAATGTTGGTGTTATTCAGTGCGAAGTTATCGAAATGAAAATTACGTTAAACAACATTTTTATGAAATAATCTGACCTTCTTATTATCATCCTTCTCTTCTCCTCAATTCTCATGCATTTTTCTCTTAATATTTTATTTCCTCATTCCTGCCTTTTCAATGTTTTCGGCTTCTACTATACCCGATAGTAGTAGTAGTAGCAGCAGTGGTAGCAGTAGTTGTTGTTGTTGTTGTTGATGATGTTGTTATTATGCTGTTATTGGTAAGATACTATCTGATAGGGTGGTATTACTCGAAACAGAAACAAGTTTCATTTCGCTAAGCCAATTAGTGCAGTCAGTCAGAGAAGAAATCTATAAAAATTGAAAGAAAGCGAAACGATTGGTTGAGTAAATGTGGTAATTCATTTCGCATTAAGAATTTTTAAATAAAAATTTTTTCTTTTTTCTTCTTTTTTTTCTCAAAAAAAAGAAAGACAAAAAAAGAAGGAAAATAAGAGAAAGAAGGGAAAGCAATTATCGTCATCTGTTCGACCGTCACACTCTTCTTAATTATCATTGTCAAAGTAGCATTGATGCTTTCATGCTCTCTCATTACAGTATGCATTAGGTGGTCGACAACAAAAATTGACGATGTACTTGTTGGATGGATGATGAGGACGAGTACGGTACATTAAATATACACAAATAATTTAATCATTCACTAAAATATCTTTAATAATTAATTAAAAATCATTTAATTTATCTGTTGTGATTGATAAGAATAAATGAAATCAATTTGACGAAGACTACTATCCTTTATTTGGATTGTCGGATAAATTTCAGCATATTGATTCTTATTGATTGACCTTCATGTATTGTGATGATAGTTATTATGTAAAAAATCAAATCAGAAAACGTGAAATGTTGCATTTTGAAGAGTGAATTTTGAACGTATAACACGGAAAGATAAAAATATGTAGGTGATCACATTACTGACCGTGTATAAATTCATGAATTTCTTCAAGGAAAAAAAAGCCGAGAACTAGTTCCATTGAATCAATAATGGCAGTACAGTTTTAATTTCATATCATACTAATTGTCCTTGAAAAATCAGAAAAGGATGGTAAAGGATGAGCAGAAAAAAAACGATGTGAAACGAGTAAAGTCTTTGCAACGAACAATAATTCTGTCGTTATCAAAAATTGCTTAAGACGAGCGTCATTTTACGGTTATTCGATTGAGTGATAACTTTCACACATATCCTATCAGTAACGATTACGTATGTTATAATTGATAATTTTCGAACGTTTTATATATTTGAAATTATTTGAAGTTCTGCTAGCAAATGATGGACGTCAACTACTTGAAAATCACGTAAGTAATGTGATAAATAATAATATAGTAATAAACATTTCAGCACACAATCAATAACTATGATATTTCAATTAAAATTCAATTCACCAATAATGACGAGAAATGGCAAAGGGGGAATATTGTCGTGCAAAAAAAAAAACTTTGCTTAATTAATCTTTTGTTTACGTAAAAATTAGAAATATTCTAATCGATGATGAAAGGTCTTTTATTAAAAGATGTTAGGTATGAATGTTATCATCACTTTTCAATATGCGTTATCACTATCATTACATTTGATGTTATCAAACTTTTTCAAATGATTATATCCCCTTAAGCGCTAATCATTACATTTCTAAATTTTATCACATAAAACTATATGTTGCATTTTGAACTTCTCTGAATGAAAAGAAAGTAATATAGCTGTTGTGGTAAAATAAAATATGCAATACATTGTGCAATTCAATCAATCAATAAAATGACAATATCAATTCTGACATTTAAACAGTTTCAGATAAATTTCATCGATAAATTTCATTTTATAAATTTCATCATAAATTTCATCAAAATTTCTTTAACGCATAATTTTCTTTCATTAATTATTAATTTTGCACTTTCATATTAACTAAAAAGCGAAGGTAATTAGTATAATTTGTCCTCACATAAATGAATTAAACACACACACACACACACACACACACACACACACACACACACACACACACACACACACACACACACACACACACACACACACACACACACACACACACACA
>JABVXW010000361.1:0-52109 GCA_013365375.1 Litomosoides brasiliensis
TAATAATAATAATAATAATAATAATAATAATAATAATAATAATAATAATAATAATAATAATAATAATAATAATAATAATAATAATAATAATAATAATAATGGCAATAAATAATAATAATTAATAATAATAATAGCAATAATAAATAATAAGTAATAAATAGTAATAATAATAATAATAAATAATAATAATGATAAAATAGACTGGATTTGATCGAAATGAGAGTGATAATGAAATGGAATAAAATGAATTAGTAGTACTCACATTACATCTTTATCCTCTTTTTTTCATTTTTCAACTCGTAATCTAATTGTTTTGTTCATTTGCTAATCTTTAACGCATTTGTATGACATAAATAGTTCTATTGTCATCAGTGATTAAAATTTTTAAATCATTAGTGGTGCAATAGATAATGCTTTAAACGGATACCTTTTGATTTTTAGAAAAAAAAAATTTTTTTTTTTATAAATTCAAAATGATTTAATCTTTTTTTTTTGCTTAATTCTTCTATTTTATAGTAATTTTATACACAGTGGAGGGTCATATAATAGATCAGCAGCAGAAGCAACAGGGTGGGAAACAGGTGAATATCACAGCAGTAGCAGCAGCAGCAGCAGCAGCATCGCCAGCAGCAGCAGCAACAACACATCATCAACGATGTATCATACCTGTTGCTTCATCTCTTCAAACAATTTCCACCGAAAGTATTATTAGCCAAGGTATGTGTGAAGCATTGTTTTTTTTTTGGCTCAAAAATGATTATAATAATAAATTTAATAATTTTATAATTATAATAATTTTTATAATTAATTATCATCATCATTATCATCATTATCATCGATAAGAGTAATAATAATACCTTCTACGATTATAACTGTTATTCATACTAAATTAAATATAATTTTAGTAAATGAAAAATACTAATACTAATTAGCTCTAATTAGCTGCTAGCAATGTATTGTTCTATTTTTGTTTTGATTTTTTCCGCTTCTTTTTCTTTCATTTTTAAAATTTTGCATTGTGCTATTAAGGAAAGAAAAATAAAAAGAAGTAAAATAATTGTTCAATGTTAACTGAACAAATTAATTGCAAAACATTTTCAAAATTTGTTTTTTTTTTCTGCTCACAGTTTACATATTATAGATTTTTTTTTTAAAAAAAAAGAAAGAGAAAGTCAATTTTTAGGACAGTATTTTCTTCATCCTACTTTTAGCAATCTCTAACAATTTACAATTTTTATTATGAGCAGCTTTTACTGCTCTATATCTTTCCTTAGTCCTAATAAGATATACTTTTTATATTCACTTTAAATTATCAAAACTCAAAATTATGTTCACATACATATTTTGCCACTAATAGATATCGATTAACTTATTTTCTTGGTTTTCTTATCTGATAAAGCTGACGATCAAAGTGGAAAAAGGAAAATCGAAGGAAACAGGCTATTTATTGTTTCTTCTCTTATACCAAATGCAGATTTCATGAAAATCTTACGGAAATATTAGCCCTTTTTAACCGTTAAGGCCTAAGGCTTATCAGATCTTTCGGAGAATTTTCTAAAAATTATCCAAAAGAAATAAAAACATTACGGTTTTATGTCACTTTCTTCAAATTGAACGTAATAGGATGCAAAAGTTGCATCTTGGGGCCGCGAATTCTCGGCGGGCGATATTTTTTAAGAGGTCAGTGTGGATGAGCAATCTCCATGTCATGGGTTCGGGCGTCGGGAACGTCAGTCGGAGACTACTTTTTTTTCGCTTAGGTGGTGATCCTGACGTTTTTGATAGTTGGAAATCCTGTAATGCTCAAATTGTTTTTTTACTTAATTAGGCTACATAACCTTTATCGCTGAATGTTGATGAGACAACGTCACATTTAACGTGAATACCATTTGCTAAGGCGTAAATTTTGTGAAAAGTAAACGCATTTGTAGGTGAAAAAGTAGTTTGTGACTGAAGCACCAATTATTTTCGGAAGAGAATTTCTACGTCACTCATTTGAAAAGGAGGCTTGTCTTATCCTTCATTTCACAATCTTTGTTATTCCACTATTTTTAGTTTGTTCTGTACATTTTTGAAATCTACTCATTTCTTTTACACTCAGCTTCTATAGTTAAATAAACATTATTCGTTATGAATATGGGTCGTCCCTGAAAGTTGAACCACTGAGCTAATCGATATTTGAGTATTATGTCAACAGTTTATCTTACGAAATTTTGGATAGTAGAAGACTTTGGTTTAGATGAAATTGTGGATAATGCCCCAATATGGATAAAACAGAGCATTGTTTAGCGATTTGCCGATGTCGTTGATATAGGGACCAGTACGAGCCGGATCCTAGAATATTATTGCTAATACAAGTATGCAACAGTTGTCTTATTCAAGTTAACCAAAGTCAGAATTCATTGTTTAAAGCTGAATATATCCATTAGGAAGCTAATTGCATGCGTTTGATTCTTATTAAAATTATTCCTGTTGTTTAAATGATAGTTACAATCTCACTCACACTTATTTTCATGAATCTGCAAAAATAAAGGTCTTAGTTTAGTGATCTACATTATTTATGATATGGAACTTAGAAGCACAACTGACAGTTCCTTATAACCGCAGTAAACCGCAGTGGTAATACTGATACAGAAGTTTGATATTTTGCTTGCTTGTGTATGGACAAAAATTTTTTGTTGAAACAGAGGGTTCAATCCTTTCCGATAAATTCAGCAGTATAAATTATACAGTAATATCATGAGTTGAATCTTACTTGTCGCATAATAATTAGCATAAAAAGAGTTAATATTTCTAGTAATTTTCTTCTCAAAGTTTTCAGTAGTTATTCAGACGTTGCTAAAATTTACAACGGAGTTGTTTTTCTCTCTATGTAAAAATATTAAAGAAAATGAAAAAAATTGCAAATAATAAAAGGAAAATTGCAGATTGTGCGCATGAATTGTTGGATAGTAGTTTCAATCGATTAAATGACATCGGATTCGTGAAAAAACTAGACCGTTATTCATTCCTTGAACAAATATCTACTACCAAAAACAGGTGCACGTTCATTATCTTGTATAGATTTCTTTTTACTTATTTCAAGAGAATTGTGACTGAATTATGCGGAAATGGATTATTTTGCTGTAGAGCGCATTCTTTCTTCTTGCAATTTTAGAAAATTAAAATATGAGATGGGACGGAGCTAACGGTATCATTTTCCGCTTACAGTCGCCTTATTATTCACTCATTTCCAATGAAAATACTATTTAGTCAAAAAATACACTTCATCAATAAAAGGCGCTCTCTCATTTATGAGCTTACTCCTATGACAAATCTTTTTTTGATTTATTTTCTATTTTTTAACTTTATAAGTGATTCTCTTCCCTGATTTTAGACTTTTTGTCCGAAACTGCGTTTCGGATAAACAATTACCACGATTTCTTTCCCTAAATAGATCCCCGCAATGTTTTTTGTCAGTTTAAAGCAGTACTTGTTTTAAGCGATATTTCTTCAAAATTTAAAGAAATATCGCATAAAACAAGTACTGCTCTCTAATTATGGTGACATACATCTAGTACATTGCTTTTCAAAATGTTGAAAAATTTAGAAATCTTAAGTGGAAATATCAAAGGGTTGGGAATATTTTCTAAAATTCTCTCGTTTATGAAAAGCATAAGAAATACATGCCCAGTTAGGTTAATTGTTCGATAGAAACAGTGCAGTGGAAACCTTCAAGCACTCAAAAAATTCTGAAGTTAGACATTTTGTTTTTAAGGTATAATCCGAAAAGTGCATTTACTTAGAGAATGATTAAGAAGTTTTTTATTTTATGAACTTGGTTCTTGGCTCCGTTAGATTATTTTGTTTTGATGTCCGATTATTCTCAAGTTTTTTGGCTGATAATAGAAAGGCGGTTATCTTTCTTAGCCGCGCTTTAAACCTTTATAGTATAGAATGGCATATTCTAAGCTTTCTCTACATTTACATTAATGTATATGCGTCTTTTCCATACTAAAAACAGTCATGGGTAAAACAGATGATAGAGGATTTACGTTGAAAGGCGTAACATTTTCGTAATTCGTAACCAGATGAGTGTTTGAATTAATCTGCTATCTTTATCAGAAGCAGCACGGACATATTTTATGAATAGGGCAGCAGTGCATCGGGTTTTCCAGATGTCGCTTTACCTTCATAAAAAATGATTAAACTTATAACATTGTTGATTTTACTTTGTTTAGTATGTTGTTATCGTTGATTTCATGAAATGTGGTGTCATTCAGTCTGAACATAAATCACAATAAATGGGATAAATTTATCCCTTGCTTATTTGAAAATATATTTCTGCTAGAATTGATGGGAATGGTTGGTTATACCAGAGAGGAAGTCTCATTGAAATGTAAAGAAGTACATCATTTTGTCGATTTTTACTTCCGTTTATTTTCATCCTTCCATGTATGTATTTCTGCTCTCTTTTCATAACAAATCACAATAGATGGAAAATTTGCCTAAATGATGGGGTGGGTTTTCTGTCGTACTCTTCTGTCCAACAGACCTAGTCATTCACTGGATTGGTTAAAGCCTAACCAATCTACAGTTCATTTCAGCTTCATATTGCTTCATACAACTAATTAAGCAGTATTGCAAGTAAAAGCATAATAACCTCCGAGTTTCCAACCTACTCATGTACGCTAATTTTCCGGTGTTCTCTTTCACATTTTTAATTTCATAATTTCACTCATTCTTATTTCTCCTTAACCAAAACTTTTATTTCCCTTACCCCTGAGGTTAACCAATCGTCTACTACTATTAACTGAATGCCCTAAAATACTATATTAAGTTTTGAGAAATTTTTCAACTCGTGGATATGACATTGCATTTGTTGTATCATGTAACCATTTAGCTTCTGCAATTGTGTACTTAGGGAAGTAAGATTTATTAATACATGAGGTTCCGATTGTAACTGGCTCGACGAGCCTAGTCAGTTCTGCTATAGTTTAATGTAAATAAAGATACTTGTTTTTGTTAGATTTGCACCTGTGAAACACACGAACAGGGAGACCAGTTCTTTTGTATAATTTAATAAGAGCTTTTATTGCTCTGACCATTTTTTCTTTCCTCATGTTCATCATAATCTTTAGATTTCACTGGTAGATTCATTTCCATAAACAGTCATTAGAGCATAAGAACTTACATTAAATCGGTTGATGATCGGAGAGGGAGCTTTGTGTAGCACTGCGTTCATTTCATCGTGCAAATGAATTCCCATCAAAATGCATCAGTGAAACTACGAGCAGGAGTGATAGGATAGGAATTTTACTTCTATGCATCCAGTTTCTATTCTCATTCGCTTGCATTTCGATTAGTTTTTTTCCTATATTTTCAGCGCAAAGTTTTCAAGACTGACTAATTACTATTACTTTCTATTAAAAGATTCAGTTCTATTCATCCCTCTTTTAGATTATTCTCAGTACACGTCTTCTTCCATCTTTATATTTACCCTCCTCCTTTTTTCCATCTATTCCTTTTTTCCCAGCTTTTAACCCCGGAAACTTCTGTTTGTGTGAAGTGTATGGCTGCTGCAACTCTTTTCGAGGTTTTATTTCGTGGTGCTTCTGCAATAAAACGACTGCCAACATTCAAACTATCAAAGTATATGGTAAGAAAGTATTAGACTTGAACTGTACATAAAGTTATTTTCTAACAGAGCATGCTGTCATTTGTGATTATTTCAGATAATATTACAGAGTGATCAACATCTTACAAAAATCTAGATAATGATAGATTAAAATGGCGATTGTTTATGGTTTGATTTTACCAGTAGATTGACTTCAGGAGGATAGTTTGCAAATCATAGATAGTCATGTTTTATCGAACGAACAAACGACAAAATTCGTCGGGTGTTGGAAGGTATGTAATAATTAGTCAAACTATAAAGATATCAGGGAAAAACTGGAGAAACTCTTTAACTTTGATGGAATTTTGTTTTCTATAGTGAGCTAGTTTTTACATTGCAGTGTATGAAGAGATTAACGATCAATATGACACTAAGTAGCCTGGGAACATTATTGGATGAGTATTTCAATACTTCAACATGCAAATAGTGTGTGCATTCATTCATCAGCGCTCATTCTTTTTCTGTTCTGCCGCCGTATCTCGCAATTACCCTCTGTGTTGGAAATTGTTGTCATTTGAAACTAAAGCTTTGAGTAGAGCTCATTTTGCTTATAATTGGATTTCATTCAACGTTTATGACTCTCATTTTCATGCACGGGGGAAGGGATGAGGGAGAGGAGTCCATGAAAGAAAATGCCTAAACAATATGACACCTGTGTATGTTGGGAAGAGATCTGCCAATAATGATAGTAATGAGTCGCTGTAAAAGTACTTATATCAAGTATTCTTGTACAGCTTGCCAATAACGCAACATATTTGTGAGGATGCGAGAGATCCACATCTCTGGCATTATTATAATTGAATGGCTTCGTTGGCAGGGGAAGGTGGTGATTACTATGACTGCATAAAATATCTATGGGATGCAAAGTGTGTTAATGGTTGTCTCGGTTACCGGCAAATGTTCATTGCAGAATCAGATTGAGTTAAATGTGAGTCAGTTCAAATAAAGAAAGAATGAAAACCACAATTCTGACATGTTAAGAAGTAGTTTATCGTCACTTAGTCGTGGACAAATTGATACACTGAAATCTCGAATTGGAAAGATAAGTTGTGAAAATCTTGTTTTACATGCATCACGAACGCAAATTTAGTTAGTGCAATAATTTAAATTAAAAAAAGCTATAAAATAAAACAATTTTGCGGAGTAGATTTTTCTAATTTTCAAATTCATTTGTTTAAAAATAGGATCCGCTAAGGTTGAAAAGAGGGACAAAAGGGAGGGTAAAGTTTTCAGCGATTGCTGTAATACAGGAACAGATGACCAAAATTATCGGCTATTTGCAAGTAGCATTTTGCAAAATTCATGTTGGATTTTGATTTCTATTCTTATTTGCCATTAAACAGCTATATATAACGAACTATGTTCTATTTGTACCATTCTTTTTCACTTATGTTGTTTCCGTTTCTTTTTTGCATTTTATCCTCTGAGGTTTTAACCAAATTTAATAAGCTTATTTTGTTTGTTTAATGGCAATCAGAAGCTTATTCCACCGTATTAGTATTTTTGCTTCCAGTTAATATTCCCCTCATATCCGAAATGTTCTTACTTTTGACGGCATCTTCTGACAAATGCAAAAATCTAATGCGATAGGTGAAGGTTAAAGGCGAGTAAAAGGCCGTAAAGTGCATTTATTACATATAAATAAGTGTGCATGATGACACATAGTTGCGGTACAAGCAGTTAAGAAGATTGGAGACTGAATTATGGGATAATGTTGAATCATTCAGTGATTTTTAGTCTTCATCTGGCTTTTGAGATAAGGATTTCATACCAGGATTGTAGTTTTTCCATTGTTTATAATAGAAGTTTATCATATTGATTTGTTGTACTTTTTATTTGTTTATTCAGTAATTTTCTTTGAAGATTGAGTATTTAATAGCAAATTATATCGTGAATAAAAGTTCAAGATGTGAACCTTGTGACTCAGTTTCTCACTAAAGCAGTATGTATTCTTTTAAAACTTGTTCTTCGAAACCATTTTCATTCACTGTAAGAGCTATGAGATTCGATATCAGCACAATTCTATTTATCGCTGCTATTCATCTGGAAATTTTGCGTAGTAATTTTGATTGAATTTTTAGGCGGCCATTTATTTCTTTTTTGATTTTTTGTTATTGAAACTGGTTTAAGTGGATTGCAAATTTATGATAAATTTACTAGGCAGCAACAAATATTAAGTTTAAATTATTGGTCAGCCCTTACCCACATCTCCTGGAATGCCTTTCTCTCATTTTTTTACATTTCATCATTGCAGCACCAACCGTAAGCTCACCAAAAATACTATTTTTATTAATTCTTCCTTGTTACTGTGTATTTTGAAATGTTATATTATGGGGCTGAAAAAAATTACGTGAAAACAGCGGTAATAAATATCAAAACGATACATTTTTGAGAAGTGTGTAATGAAAAATGAAGCAATTTCATTCCATTCTTCTTCAAGTGATAATTTATTGGAAATTCCTTGACTGGACAGAAAAAAATTTTTTCCTCATAGCACTGGGCAGTTTTTGGCAGAAAATGATATTTTACGTTTGGTATCATTTTTTGAAAAAAACACTGTCATAAATGAAGTTTGGTCCTTTTGTCAAAAACTTTTATTCCTATTAGGTAGCATTTTCAGTTTTCGCTATGATCTGTTTCGATACTGTGAATAGAAAAGATCACTTTATAGTTAGTTTAATTTGGCTAGATGTTTCCCTACACCTAGACTTAAGCTGTAGGGGTTTTTAGCCAAAACAAAATTTGACTGCAGAATCGTTTTAGCTCATTGTAAGCAAATTTTGATATCTAGATTTTGTATTGGTGAAGATATCGCCTTTATTGTGTAAAAGATCGATTGCGTCCTCATGAAAATATATGATCTTTCCATTTTTTCTGACAACATCGTCGAGCTTTTAAATCTTACTTTTAGTAAATTATAAATTCATACCGTCTCTCCGTTGAACATTGGAGTTTTTAAAAGTTGTTTTCTTTTTTTGAGAAGGAGCAATTCTTTTTTGATTACATATGTTTCAGAAAATGTCATTCTACCTCAGTCATGGAAAAGTAGAAATTACATAAAATTGAAAATCTTGTGGTGTCTCCTAGCGTGACGTAAAACATGAGAAACTGAGTATTCCTGAAAAAAGCGGTTCATCTAATATGCTTGTACATGCATTTGATAATGGGAGCGTTTGTGACGGCACTTTGAACCGTTTACAGATGAATAAGCATTTCGAGGAAAGAGAAGAAGAGAAAACGCTTGAGGCAAACTCTGCTTTCATTTTTCCAGGAATGTTTCTTTTTTTCAATCCTCATCATTTTTATTATTTGAGAGTCGTTTCATCCTGTTCTACCTTTTTTCTGAAAGTTATTTTGCTTTCCTTTTTTCCCCAAAACAGGAGTTTCATTCTTTCGTCTATTCCCAGTTTTCAGGGCAATTCATTACCAGTCGTCTTTTCTCATTTCTCCATGTTCATTGATTTATTACGCTTTTTTTCTACACAGCACGTTACTATATTGTTTGACTTTATATCAGCAACGATGTCATCTCTCGTTTAACAAACCTAGATGTGTTTAGTTCGAGATAATTGTTGATATACGTTTCAATTTCCAACAAAATTTCGTGCCATTCTCGCTTGTAACAATGACAAACATGTGAATGTTTAATTATTTAAGTGCGTTATGTTTTATCTCATGACACATGAAATAAGTTATTGCGTAATAATTTATTTTTTACTGTAATCATATTGTATGTTTATGGATATGATCCGTTAGATTGTACGGTGAATATCGTTCTCTATCTGATGAGAATAAGGATATAATTTGCTTCAGGTCAATCGGAGATATTAGATTATTTGCACAAATTTATAAGAAATTAAAACCGTTATGATAGTAGAGCAGAGCTAGTTATTTGCAAAAAATGAAACTGACTAGACTATCCTCTGTTGAGGTAATGAGGCGGAGTACTGCCATAATTGTTATTTCAATACATAATGACATAAACAAAGTCAGATATCTTGTAATGATTGCCTATTATCATTAGAGTTATGCGCTTATTGAGGCGAAATATAGCTACAGAAAGGTCTGCAAAAAAAGTTGTTTTACGATGTCAATTATCAGTCAGCTCTTTTAAATTTATTCCTTACTTAAACTTTAAGAATTATTTTCGTAATCTTTTAAATCTTTCTATATATTTCACTTCTATAAGCGTATTTCGCTTCATATAACAATCTCTCATTGCAATAAAAATTGGCATGAGTAAAGTCGGATCGCTTCAAATATCCTTTCAGGAGGTTTCAGGTATATTAGCGTATCATAAAGCGATGACAAACATTACTATTGTTCTAAATCCTACTACCTGAGCCGTCTACGTGAATTTATGCTTACCTGAAATGAGATTAATGCTGATCTCGTTTTCATTAAATTTGAACTAAAATTATCTAAACTATATAAACGTGATTCGAAGAGATTAGATAAAATCTATAGCTACATGCGAATTGAAAGCAAGCAATCTTTGCTTAATATGAAGTTTCCGACAACATTTTTATTTTTACATAGATTGAAAATGCCACATGTCAAAAAAAATTGAAAAGCGGGAGTAAGTAGTTTTTAAATTAGGAAATCGTGAAGTTTATTTTAATTATCGAGTAAAAGCTTTTCGAGGACAAGGAGTGGTCTCATTTTAAATTAACATTTATGAAAGTTTTTCTGCTCAACCCAATTAGTTAAGATCGAAATATAAAATTAAATTTTTCCTTATTAGTTCTTCATAACACTCAAGTCTTTAGTAACCTAGTATATGAATGGTAAATTTCGATCTGAGACCGGGAAAATTTGGCTGAACTGTCAGCGAACGAATTTACGTTGTTTAAATGTTTTGTCGGATCTATTCCTCTTTACCGGCAACAGTTGGGATTCTTTCGAAGAAGCTTTGTTAAGTATTTTATTAGAAAATAATAGTGCTTAAGTTTCATTTTTCAAAAAAATTCTCTTTTAACAATTCCTTTCAAAAATTTGTGTATTCAATTATAGTAGGATGCATCAATTTATTCTTTATTATTTTTATTATTTATTCATCTTAGATTAAACCTAAATTACACGAAGAAAAGTAATTTTCAAGATCTATTTTATAGATACGGCAGTTAAATCCTCCTTCATCCCTTTTATCCTCTTCCTCTATTTATTTTTTCATTTTTCTGTGGTTTTTAAAAAAATTTGTCGTAATTTAGTGATACGACGATTTTCGTTCATTTCTGTGATCGAGGCCAAAATGTATGACCTCGTTGATGTATTTGTGAAATGCTATTTGTCAATTTTTTTTCACATTGTAATGTTTTCTGTACTGAAGAATTTCGTTTCTAGGAATGTTACTTTTTTGCAAAACGGATCAATAAAACTGCTTAAGTGCAAGTCGCACTTTACATGATCAGACTTCATATCATGTTTGAAAAACGCAGTTTCAAAAAATTATTTTCGAACGTAGCTGAAGGACAAATTGTGGATTTTGGATTGTGTTAGTGTATGAGCTTGTTGCAGATTATTTTTGATTGTTTTGATATTTTAGTATTTTCTCCCGATTTTTCATGTTCTTTATTTTAGAAATTTTGTAATCTTAATTTTTATTAGTGTCTTAACTATATTGCAATAGTTAAGATTTCTTTGTTCAAAATTGTTTTGTTGAAAAGCTGGTGAGTTAGATTTATATTATTTATCATGTGTCCTTGTCAAGAGAAATTGTGAGTGATATTACACTCGAGCATACGTCATCGAGTTAATAGTTTATATGTTTGATTATTCTTCACAGCTAAATTCCTAAGAGGTTATTTTACAAAACAACGTTGCTAAAAATTCACTTGCAATAGTACACTGAGATTTCATTTGAAATATTCCGTCGTTTGGTTTGAAGGGTAATTTTTCGCAACTAAAATCAACTTGTGAGGTCTAAAATGTTATGGTGCAGAAGAATTTTATGACATGCAAAGTTGTTAATATTTTGAAATGCTTCTTCATACACGACTTTTAACTAGCCAGGAATGAAAATGATGAATCGATTGATGCAGTTGCATTATTTTAGTATATTTTAAAAATAAGAAAAATTTTTTCTAGGGAAAAAAACACATTCCAGAAAATAATTTCGTCCCGATCTATATGTGTATGCACATCTTTTCCTACGAAGGAGCATCCGACTACCATCGAAAGCACTAAATATGTGGGAAGAGAGGGGGCGAGGGATAGGACGTTGAGATACCCTTCTCGAAAATTGGTTTTTGCTGCTGCTTCTGCTGCCTTGCAACTATTTTCAGATAACCATTTAATCTATAAAAGGCTACTGTTTTATTTGTTTTTTTCAACTTGACTAAATTAATAGCATTAAAGCATGAAGTCATCCTAAACAGTCAATAATTAATGCTGGCATGGTTGATGCTTATTCTACTTAGAAATTTTCTCATAATTGCTTTTATATTGTCATTAAATTCTTTTCTATTGCAATCATTTTTAACAGTTGTTCTTTTTTGATTTTCCTATTAAAATGTCAGAAAATTAATTCCATTCGTTATGTGAAATAAGCTTCTTAAAATAGGCAAATATCTTTTCCACTTCTCTACAGAAATGAGTGATTAAGTTCAAGCACTTAATGTTTCTGAAGAGAGCACCGTTCAAATGTCATCAAGTGGGATTTTCATCATTTTACACGGGAATCGAACAAAATATGAAAATTAGATTAAAACATATTAATATTCATTCTATGCGGCGCCAATCTAGTTATTAGTCTTTTAGATAAAAGGTCAGCTTATATTAAAAACAAATTGCTGAAAGTTTTTCTATTGATATAGTAATTAGGAAGATTAGAATATAAATGTTAGAATTAAATGATTTTATTTGTTACTTTTAATTTTGGACCTGAGTTTAGAAATTCGGAAAATTAGAATTTCTGATGAGACAAACCAATTTTGAAATTATTCGAGTTCGATTATTATTAAATTATTATTCGAGCAAGTAGACTTGAACGCCATTTTATTTTGTTTACCTGTTCATACGCTCTGTAACTTAACGCTTTTGTTTCAGGTCGTATTTAACGCCAGTAACATTGCGACATAGTAATTTATCATCCTGTAAAGAAGCTGGAGCTAACATCACATACGATATTGGAATTGGCAGCGACAGCAGTAGTGGTAGTAGCAGTGAGAGACTTTGTACAGTTTCAACCAAACAACGTTATCATAACAACGTCACGACATCGATTACCATCCCCTACGACATCAGCCATTCAAAACAATCATCAGCTATAGTATTGCAGAATGCTCAGAAAGTATTATAGTTTTCAGTTAAAGTCGTGTAGTATGTTATTATGACTAATTTATAGCAAAAAACATTTTGCCTAGTTTTTTTCTTTATTCAAGAAAATTTTTTGGAGGGATTAACCGTCATGAAATTTATTCCATTGACAACTTCATCGATAGCGTAGAATTTTAAGACTCTCAGGTTATGTTTAAATATTGAGCGATGAGTGCAGATCTTCAAGTGGAAAACCTAAAAAGGATCTGTAAATGCTGTTTTTCATTACACTGTTTTAGCTTCTCGGAAGCACTACAATTTCGTTATTCATTGAAACTTTGAGATTTGTACAGGTTACAAAAGAGGCCTTATGATTGTTTATTCCAACAAAAATAACCACGTAATGAGAAAATATGGAATTGTTTGAAAAATTGCAGCGATTATAATTCTTCAATTCAGCTTCTGAATAGATACAGAGAACCGACATTGACCATTTGAGATTTATTCTCTGATTCACTTGTTCCCATAGTTTTTTCAGAAAGCTGATAAAGTAGTGGTCGGAGCAGTGACGTTCAAACAAAAAAAGCTCATCAGAGGATCTCACCCATTCGTGATGACACAGCCAACCGACTGTTCTCAAAGCGCCTGCCTATCCCAAAGTTTGTCATTTCCTTTTTCTGAAATTAACTTTGTGATATATACGTTAATTCTCGATAATCTATATTTTGACAATATGTGTATATAAACTGCTTGTGGTGAAAGAAGTTTCTGGTTATTCGTATGGTCCTGTAATAACGGTTACCAGTTTGGTGTGATTTGCATTCTAGTCAAATCACAACCTGTTTACAAGCAATATATCAGAATAAACTACGCGTTTTGTTTAACTTATTTTTACAAATTTTTGAAGAAATGAAAATCACTGATCGATATATAAAATTTTTTAAGATACCTTGCATTCCTTTAGAAAGAGTGCATTAAACAGCTGTTATACTTGAGTGCAAAGAAGTGGGAAAAATGAGGAAAAAAGGTAAGAGTTACAGGCGAAATAACGGGCGCCAGAGAGAATAAAAAGATTTGGAATTTAAAAAGGAAGTATTGTGGCTTATGCAGAATAAATTTTAATAGCAAAAATTTCTTTTTTTTTATCACGCTATATTGATAATTATTGAAAAGTTATGCAAATAAGACGTCCCTTTTTTCCCTATTTCAGCAGTAAGGCAGGTGGAAGCTTTTTGCAATTTCATTTTCCTGTGTAAAATTCTGCTTATAAGTTCAAAATACTTGCAATCGATGGATGAGAAGCAACTTCTAATTAATTTTGAAATTCTGATATTTCCTTTTTGCTTGCAAATCCTTTATAGCAAATGTATTACCCCCACCTGCTTCGAGAAAATTAGGAAAAATGGCTGAATTGAAGTTACTGTTTGCTGAAGCGACTTATCTTTAAAATTCCGAAACATCGAAGTGAGCACAAAAAAAAATTATTCCCTAGTATATCAGTTCTTAAGTTCAGCTGTAAAATTTTTCTTCATAGAATAAAGCTTCAATGTTACATCTTCATATGTTTTATAAAAAGTTTCGAGATTTAAAGAAGTTTAAGGCGTGAGGTGTGTTCCTTTTAATAGAAATTTTCGATTTATTAATTCCCATCTCATTTCCTTGTTCGTCTTGTCAATAGAGGTCTCTCTTACTATCTGTATCTTTCATTATCTTATTATCTGTTTGAATTTTGTCTTTGCAGACCTTCTACCTCCAATACATGAAACG
This sequence comes from Litomosoides brasiliensis, assembly GCA_013365375.1. NCBI lineage: Eukaryota > Metazoa > Nematoda > Chromadorea > Rhabditida > Onchocercidae > Litomosoides > Litomosoides brasiliensis. The sequence goes on from JABVXW010000361.1 coordinate 14,681, forward strand.
CTGTCGTCGTTCCGTCAGTCTTCGTCTTTACTGAATGAAACGACAATCCTTGGAAACCATCGTCATCGTTTCCAGAATCAGGTGACGGTCGAGGAACGATCTCCTGATAATTTCGAACGAAACCAACAGCAGCACCTTGCTGCACAACCACCCGTTACATCAAAAAATACGACTGTCATGCAAGATGTTTGTTCCGGTAGTGGTAGCGATGGTGTCGATAACGATACAGTGTACACACAGCAACAGATTACGATGGTATCGAATGCTGAGTATATATACAGTCGACGACAACAGCTTCCTACAACGGAACAACCGAATAGTATGAATGCATATCATCAAGGTTCACATACTGTTTTTATTTTAACAAATAGTAAAAAAATAGCGTCTACTTTTGTGACTGCGAATTGTATGTAACTGGTAATCTGCGTCGGCCGAATTTTGTTACCATAACGTATTTTTTAAAAAAAAACTGAAATTTATTTAAACGTGCTTACCATCCTGTACTAAGACATGGTTTTAAAAAAGCAAGTATGCCGATTATTTTGAAAATCAGTATATAGTGATTCTTTCCGGTCATTACGAAAATTCATTTGATCCGTTAGCTGGCTTGCTTTGAGTTTACTACCACATCTTTCATTTTGTATTGATACCAACTAATATTTAATGATGATATTTTGAGTAACAAGCTTTCTTTTATTTTTGATGTACACTGTTCTGATGTCTACCGTTGAATATGACAGTGGAGCATATTAGACTGAACTGAGTTGGTCTCATAATTTACTATATGTATGTATATGATTATAATTCTAATATAATAATTTATCGCAACCGCATTGCAGACCTAACAACGGAACTAATACCAGCAGCCACCGTTACTGATAATAATAATAATGATCACTCCGATGAACAGCACTATTATACGGCAACGACAACAGGCCCGCATCACCAGCAATATTTCATACATAATGATTATACGCCATCTGGTCGCTGTAAGTTCTAATTTCGGAGATCTTCAAAAATTTCATCACAGATAAATCCAATTAGAGGATGGGTAGGAGGGAAATTACCATAAAATTTTCTAGGTTATTCATTCATCTTGCATTGCTGTGCACATATGTTATTAATAATACCCGTGATGCAGAGTGACGCGGATAACACATATGTTCGAGAAAAAAGAACGAATTTTATATTTTTGCCTTGGCTTGTTTAGGTGACAAAGAAATTGAACCGTGCTGTATTAGTTACTTCCAGTAATAGGTGATAACGGCAACTACCGGTGGTTATTCGGAAACCACTGTTCGAAATAATTGAATGAAAATGAACATTATATATATATATATATATATATATATATATATAAAGTTATCGGCAAGTTATATTCTTCGATGCATAGTTATCTGATCATCGGTCAGTTGATGTATTACGAAAAGTATTTAGGATATTTTACTTGGTAAAGATGGTAGTGTTTATATTGCAACATATCCTTTTTTGAAAATCGTTTAGTAAATTTACGGCGACTAGTTCAGGCATCGAACCGTGGGGATCTTGAGATTAGGTCCTTCTATGAAGAGTCAGGGTTATATCCTGGATCTAGCCAATTAGAGTTATGTAAGGTTCTAATTTTGTTGTATTTAGTGGATTTCTAAATAAAGCGGCACAAACTATTCGGATTCTCACTTTTTATTGTGAATTTCAGCTGTTAAATAAGGGGGAATGATGTTTGACCTTTTAGGCAGATATTTCCGAGTATAGCAATCAGAAATTGCTGTACTAAGAGTAGTATTTAGGATATGATTGGAGTTATGATATGATTGGGTTATGATTGGAGTGGGATAGCAACTGGTATAGTAAATTCATCACCATGGTGATAAGCAACACAGTAGTTGTTAATCTATGTTTGAATTATCACTTTTTTAAATAATATATACTTCTTCGGTCACTTTTCCAACTGTCTTAAAAGTTCACTTGGTTTCTTGAATAAAATTATTCATTTTCAGAAATCTTTCTACACTTCGTGGTATTATCCTCTACCCACCATTATCACTATTATAAGGCACAGTATATAACAGGGGAAAAATTGAACTTTATTCAATAACAATTGTCTGTAATATATTTTAAGATTGCTATAGCCTATACTATATGAATATTAGAAATATTTTTGAAAACGTAACAGCATAAGTTGGTGGAATATTTTTTATATGGTTTTTCCTTCTCGAAATGAATTTGCATACTGTTGAAAGTTTTATTATGTTTCATATGATCTCAAATTATTAACATACTCTTTAATTCATTTGGAAGATTTTTATGATGCATGGAGTATTCATGCAATATTCTTATGCTTGTCCTTACTATTGATTTCAAAGATCCTCATGAATTTGCTCTTTATTTTAGCGCAGCAACAGCAACAGATGCTGGTGAATGCACGAAGTTCAACAACATTGGCTGAAAAATTGCCTGGTTTACAAGGACAGACTTGTCAGTTTATCAGCGCTAGTGGAACTAATCATAACGAAGGAACAGGTTATTTTAAAACCGATTTAGATAGAATTTTATGATATTTGGATACGTGGCTTTATATTTAAGTATCATAAATTTGATGTTGCAAAATCATAACATTCCGTCTACGTAGAATGTCAGTAACAGCTACACCTGATTTGAATGTTTTGCATACTCCATTTCATATATATCGGTCATAATTGATACAGATACATTTTTTTATACACCTGTTCTTGATTTTGATAAGTATTTCATTTACTTGATAATAAAAATAGTGAAATTACCGAAAATTAATTGCAGGACCATATGTCATAGTAAATCAACAATCTATTGGCACTTGTGCTTATCTGGACAATAATTTAAGCAGTGGTGGATGCGGTATCGATAATGTGGTACCATATTCCAAGGTTACAGGTTCAGTAGCAAACGCAAAACAACATGATCCACAGCGTTTAACCTGTGTGTTCAGTAGTGCTACTGATGGAATGAACAGAGATGTTAACGAGGATGGAGCAAAATTGTTTTACACCAGCCCACGGAACGTCACCTTACAAGGTCTGCAATCTTCTAAGAGATTTGTTTGTTCTCTTCGTGATAGACTGCTGCTACCAATTAAGATCGGTGGCCTTTTGAGGAGATCTTATTGAGTCATCTTTGTTTTTCAATCTATGTATTCTGTTTTGATTGACTTTCACTGAAGTTTAGTGTGTAGTATGTTTTAAAAATGTGTGACATGTAAGTTAATTGAATATTAGATTTTTCCGTTTTTTGCGCTGAAGTTAAATGATGGATATTTTTAAATGTTTATCCCTAATTACGGATAATTAGGGATAAACATTTTAAAAATTTCAGAATAAGAATACGTTTCTAATTCAGAATAAGAGACCTGTGTTCATCAATAACAGGTAGGATTAAAGACTGCACTCTACCTCGGTTATGTAGTTTCTCCGACGGTTCTCTCTTCCTTCCTCACAGCTCTCCCTTCAGTACTTAAATTCTTTTGTTCTCTTTTCTTTTTCCTCTCAATTTTTTCTGATACATCAGTATTTAACACATATTGAAAAGTTTAGTCTCACCATTTCATTCGAATTATGGTGATCAATTAATAGAAATCAAATCCATTTTTTAATAGGAGAATTTTCCAGAGTGGATGCTACTTCAGTGTAGTGTTTTAACCAATGGTACAATTTTCGATGGTATAATTTTTGTATATTTGTTCATCTGTCGTGAAAATAAGACTTCGCAACTTTATAAAGTTAGATTTTGCGATGACTAGCAAGGAGTTTTAACTTATTGATGTTTCAGAACAGTTTTCTACGCATTTTGCGCAATTAGTGATGCATAATTACTGAATTTTAAAACGACTGATGAAGCATAGTAGGCTAACAGAAATCCGTAGAATGTTTTTTGTCTAGACTTCAAGTCACCCCTAGGTCCGTAATGATGCTTTATTTTTATCACTTTATTTTCCTAATTGCTGGTGGATTCCGATTCTGTTATTTTCTTATTATTTTGATTTTACCTTATTTCATTAATTTGCTGTTATTTTCTTCCTTTTTTTCTCTTCCTCATTTTTGTTATCACATAAAAAACTAGAGTAGAGAAGAGGCGAAAAGGAAAGATGCAGTGATGGTCTAGGAACAATTCATAGCGCATCATTTTCTGAGGGTACCAGTGTTATTACTGTTGGATCATAATAATATTGAAAGAAATATTGAAGTTGGATCACGAAAGAATATCACCACTCATCTTTTATTATGATACTTCAGCTTGACAATGTCGTTGGTTTGAAATTCGAGATTGAAAATGTTGATTCCATTTGTTTTCTATCTGTATTTGAGCATATGCCGTTTTATCGCCAGGTTACATGTTCATCATAAACTTCTTTCTTGATGTAGTTAGTTTTTATGTGAATCTGGTTCGAAGTAAAGTGCATAATGATAAATTGAAATATGAAACATAAACATTACAACCCTAACCATAGAGTATGTGGTTAGGGTTATAATGTTAGGGTTATTGATACTGATATTGGGCGTCGCGTATGAACAGGTTTATTTGTACGAGGCTACTTTCTTTTTATCATGGCATCATAGTTCGTTCATTGACAACTGAGTAGGAGATTAACCAACAGTTACTGTTTCTGCTGCCTTAATTCTTCAAGTATTGTGTCATCCTAAAAGAATCTGTCTGCTAATTCAATCTTTCGAATACATTTCCTCAAATTTTAAGAATTTATTTTCAACCGTTTACCAGTTATCGAATATTCATGGATATACGTGATATTTTTAGGTACATTAACAGCAACTGATGCTGTAATAACGGGTCAGCGGACATATTTACTCGGTAGTACCAGCAGCAGTGGAAGCGGTGGGAGGCAAATGGATACAATAATTACATCAAAAAACTGTAATACCTCCTCAGGAAATAGCTATCAACTACAACAGCATTATGTTCCTATGCGGTCATCATTCAGGTTAGTGCATGTTTTAGTTCACCTTGATATTCATCTCAACATCTCGAGTGGCGTGAGTGGGGAGCTGGTTTTCAAAAACGTCAAGCAGTCGAGAAATTAACGATTTGGTTCAAGGTGGCCCCTACTTGACTATAATAAGTTTTGACTGAAGAAGTGAGGTAATCCCATACTATTGGTAATCAAATGTTATAATTTGGTGGTAAGTTTAGTAAGTTAATAAAGGAAAGACGGAACTATTTTTAATATGTATTTTTTGTTGTTGTTCTCTTTCGATATATTTTTCAGTAATAAATAAAGAAAATGTAGAACATGCGACAATTCTTTAATAAATAGTTCTATTTTTGTGTACTGCTTAGAGTAGTTCAAAAACGGCTGAGCTGTGGCATCCATGAGCTGACAAGATAGGGGGGGGGGGGGTGTAATGGAAAGGAAAAAAATTTGTTTTTTATTTCGAACTCTTTGCTTTCTCTTTCGTTGTTTAAATGTTTTTATAAAGTACAACACTGTAAGATGTCTCTTCCTCTCTATTTCTTTCTCCATTTTATATAACGACATAACAATATTGTTTACATTTTGATTTATATTTGACATCCCTTTATTGCCTAGCTTTCAATTTCTCTTGGATTTTCGTTCTTTTCATTATCTCGATAGTTTATGGTTACAACTTGAGTGTTTCATGGTAATTAGCTTTAGGATCATTCAAACGTATATTTTTGAACAATTTTTTTGTTTCCAAAGAAGAAAAAGAGGATACATGTAGTTCATAGTTTTTTTTTTAGACTTGACTAGTTGATATTTTATAAGATGAGCCAGAAATAATTTGAACTGTAAGAAAAAAGATGAAGATTTTCATGAAAAAACATAAGGTATAATTTTTTCCTAGAAATACTTTTTTTTAGATCAACAAGTACAACTGAACGGAAGTCAAATCGTTCGTCATCCAAAAAGGAACCAATGGATCCCAAGAATGTTGAAGAAGAAGTAGCTAGGTTGGTATTCCATTCTTCACTTTTATTAATTTCCACAAATTAATTTGCTAGGACTTTTTTTCACCAAAATTATGGTTCTCAGGCGGTTCTCACAATTTTTTTTGCTTGGTTATTATATCTCCCATACTCCCATAACAGTGCGCGAAATATTACAAAAATTCTTTGCATAGAAGAAATAAATTTCTTTCAGAAATGTTTCACAGATTCTGAGCGCATCACTGAATCAGAAGTCTTCATCAGGTTTATTATTCATTCTCTAAAAATGACACTTAAGTAGTAATTCATCTTAGCTGTTTTATTTTCCTTTTTGAAGTTTCGGGTAAATATGTAAATCTTGTAAATCAGCTGACCATTAAGAATACAGCGTTTTTACACTCAGTAACGATCGTTTTAACTTCAACATAATTTCAAACAACGGTGCTAATTCTTTACTAGAAGCTATACTGAACTATCGATCACAAAAATTGAACTAAAAAGAAAATGCTCATGAATTGGCTACCAATTTTGAAATATTAGAGACTTTAGGAAATTTTAGTAAAATAAGAGCAGGGACGAGAATAGTTACTGGAGAGTAAGCAAGTAAAATCAACGTAGTTGTGTTTATCTGTTCTTACTAATCGGGCGTATACGTAGTCTTCTAATTTTCTGCACTATATAGTTCATTTCATGACTGCGTTTACGTTTGTACGTTTGTACGAGATTGCTTTTATTTATAATAAATTTAATTTAATTGAACAGTTTTCATAATTTTGCTGCACATCTCTATGAGAATATTTTTTATCTTTTTTTATCAAATTGCAACTGCAGGTTTTGCGTCAACTGGTGGATCGAGTGCAAATGGGCAGTCTTCCAGTAGCACTACTGCTACTTCAGCTTCTTCAACAACTAAGAAATCATTTACTTGTGTTGACTGTCACAAAACTGTAAGCACTTCTCGCAATTTACAACGTCATCGGATGTCATGCAAATTGGCGCAGGCATCGTCAAACCCTGGGAAATCGATAACAACTGGTGCTGGACAACTTCAAGCAACCGTTATTACAATGCCTTTAAATTCCACACAGGTTAGTTTTTTTTTAAATCTTCCTACTGGAGAAAGCTATTAAAAAAAGGGATCCAGAATGGCGCTGTTTTTGCGGAGGCAGTAGCTGAGATTAGTCGCTTAAATAAAAATTCGTATTTGATATTTTATGAACTTTTCAGTATTTGTATTGTTTTTGTAATTCTCTCCATTTTAAGAATGGATTATCAAACGCATACTCTGCTGACCAAAAGAATATAAGCAATGCTACAACTAGTTCTATATCGTCATCGGCAATAGTACCAGCGTCAAACGTTGTTACGGTGCCTTGTAATAATTATTTAACTACATCAATTGCTGATACTGCTGTTATACCATCAGTTAGTAATCAACGAGCCAAACAGATTTATAACACTCCATCAGAGATAACTGCTTCTGATGAAAGGTTTGTTTTTCAATGTTTCTTAGTTACAGATGCTTGACTGAAACAATTGAAAAATCGTTCCTTTTGAAAATTACTTGGAGCGTTAGGGAGGAGTTTTTATTTATATTTATTTCAGCAGTTTATGCATTAAAATTGTTGATAAGAACATTGTTAAAACATTTTGAGGTAGGCCTTGTGCTTATGTGTGATTGACTGATATACCTATGAATGCTGTGACTGTGCTGAAGGCTATTTTTTTGTGGTCAAGATTTCATGTTAAGGAAGAAAATGTTTAGATTAAGACCAGTGTGCGAAGATTCATATCTGGACAAAGCTATAGCAGAGATGACACGAAATAATGATTTGAATACAGTGACTGCTGGAAGGTATACTCTTTTACGCTAAAAATAAAAAAAAAATTAGACCCAGATTATTTCCAAATTGTTATTGAATTCTTTAATTTCTCTTCTTGCTAGTTTTGCTCTATGTTATATGTGAAATTTTGGTAATATGCTTGGAATTATGTTAATATCTCAAATTCGTATTGTTTTTTCAACTTTTAATGGTATTGCTGGAGAGTACAATACATTACTTCGTTTTAAACAATGCTCAAGAAATGCTTAATACAAACAGTATTCAAGCTCACTAAACATGAAAATTCTAGTAACATTAAAATTACAAATACTACTTTACTGGCAACAAACTCTTCTCCGTTGAATTGTCTTCGTTCCAAACTGTTGTTTTTAAAAGCTCCCATAAAAGATAACTAATGTTAAAAACCTTTGAACTTTTGCTTGGAAGAAAGAGACTTTTGCTCCGATTTAATAATTTGAGGTTTTTTTGCTCCTCTGTTGAGGTGAATGAATGAGATTGAAAAAAATTTCAGAAATTCAAAAACTGAAAAGCCATCCTTTGTTGAAAAAGGTAGAAAATGGTGTTATTTTTTGCGGAACTGATTTTTCCGGAACCGTCCCATGTTTTCAAAAGTAACCGTTTGGATTCTAAGTGAAAGAGGGATATTGAAAATTAAAGAACTGCCACTTTCTCTTGTTTGTACATTCTAGAAAATAATTATAATTTCAATTTTTTAAAAAAAGTTTTTGCAGTTTTGTATGGATATATTGTAGATTGGCTTCAAGCTTGTTGGATGAAGACGATCATACGTTTTCAGCGATATCCTTGCCGGCAGCTGTAACCACAATAGATGATTCTCATCCATTTCAATCGTCCGTCCAAACATCGAACAATGAACCGGTTAATCTCCCTACCTATGCGCAACAGTCAACACAAATCAAAAGACCGGTATGTCTTCTTCCAAAAGTTTTCATATATACTATAAGTAGGTTGTTCATCAATACACCATTAAGGTTGCTGAAGTGGAGCTAAGATGCCTGAAATAGCTATTATTGTCGGTAGAATGTTTTCAATTTAATTTTCATTACATTATTTCCATAAATAACAATGTCGCTTTTACTTTCAGAGTACTTCCATGCAATTGTACCGATGCGAGTCATGCAACAAAACAGTCAGTTCGAGCAGAAGTTTGAAGAGACATCGTAGCACTTGCAAACAGTTTCAGCTTGAATATGGACAGTTGAGACAAAAGTCGTCTGATAATATGAATCTCACAACAACTAAAAGGTTGGACAATTCAGCGAAAAAATAGTCTTTCCTGTCTGAAAGGCAAGAGAATTGTAATATGTTTCCTAGTAACTTTTCAAATTCAAAGCATACGGACAGGGGTTAGTTTCCAGTTTAGTTCATTGAAAGTGGTATAGATTCCAATGAATAACTATATTTTCTTATTTTTCGTTACAAGGTTATAATCGAAAAATTTCATACTCCTACGTTAAATTTTCAGCTGTACTGCAGCAGCTTTTTAGTCTTGCATATCCTGTTGTACTTTTGTGATTTATGCGGAAATTTTTTAAGCTTTTGCTTAGAAATTTTCCAGGAAATTTGATATGAATTGTGAAGTGACATCTCCTAGGAGCTTCAGGCAAAAAAATGTTTTTTTTGTTTTGGTCAGTCAAAAGTTGAGGGATGTTTGGATAATATAACATACATTCTTCACTGACAAGTGAAAGATTTTATTGAAATTTTTGGGGTATGAAGCTATCACACTATTGTCTTTTAATTGATTTTTCATAATCTGTTTTGGTAATTCCTTAATCTATGCTTCTGAAATTCGAATACTCGTTTTCTTTTTCACATTACAATAAATAATTAAGCACTTTAAGGAAATTGTTTTTCATCTTGAATTTTTTTGTATACATTGCTGTTACCGTTATTGACTTTTTCATTTCGGTAGTATTATTTTTTAGTGAACCGCTTCTGTTGAATTCATCAGTACCTGCATTACCATCTGCACAAGAGCAGTTATTGCTGCAACGACAATCTCTTGCCTGTATTGTTGCCGAATTACCTGTCGTTAGTGGTGTTGTTTCATCTGTTTCTTGTAGTGTGCCGACTCAACCAAAAGTTCAGGTTACTAGGTCTGTCGTTTGCACATTATGGAGGTCTTCACTTCGATTTTTTCTTTAGATTGCGTTTGAACAACAAAATACAACTCTAAAAACAAATACAACTCTTTAATTAGATTTATCAAATATTACCTTATCACTATATAAGCACACTATATGTTGGTAGCATGCAGTGCGATATGTAACAGATTAATCGTTTAGTATGGGAAATGATGTAGTCCAGAATCAGACAAGTGGTAATAGTATACTAACAGCTGGAACATCTATCAGTTCAAATGTTTGTGAGGACTGTAATCGAATTTTATGCAGTGCATCGAATCTGAAACGACATCGTGCGACTTGTAAAGCGGCTTCCATGTTCAAGTAAGTTTTACTAGTCAACAAATACTTGAAGTTTTTAATTACTTTTGATTAGGTTGTCGGTGGAATTCATCAGGATTGCAGTCTTCCAAGTATCCTCTTCAATTACGTAATTTAGAAAATCCAGATCATCAAAAAGATTCGTTTCACTATTACCTATTTCAATTATTACTGATGAAGAGAACGCCGGGAGTTGGTTAAAAACTGTCATGTAGCGAATACGTCTTTTTGAAAAATCCTATACAACCATTGCACGGTGGTACCATTTGCGTTATGTTTTCTCGAACTTTGAAATTGTGTATAAAGAAATCTGCGATTTAATTTGTGTTGATGAGCATTCCTTTTATGCAGACCCGGGAATGCCAAATTTCAAGATCGACATTCAACCTCCGTTCTTACAACTTCACTAAGGACCATAGTAGAACAGCCGCCCAAGAAGGAGCAGCAGTATGATAACGATCAGGTTGATGCCACTGGACGCTCAATGCTTGATCTTTCATGTAATACATCCCTTGCTGCAACGAAAGAAGCAATGCCGCAAAGTGTTCTGATAACTGCAGCAACTATCGACAATGCCACATATTCGAACTCAGCTCCAGATGCAGCACACCAACAGTCGAGCAGTGATGCATCAGTTACGTATATCACATATGATGCTGCTGGTGTAGCGTCACTACAACAGCAACAACAGATAACAACAGAAGTACAGCCAGTTTCACAGCTGGAGTCACTGAAACTCGGAGCTGCCAAAGCTAAACCATGGGTGATTTTTCTCTTGTAAAACTTTAGCATTTGCATATTCTTTGCAGATACTTATATTTTTTGTTTTCTGCGGAGTTTTCGCTCATTTTTTAATTTCTATATTAGTTTATCCTTTCTTGGAGTTTTTCTTATTTGCAAAAAAAATTTCTGACTTGTACTATGGTAACGATTTATGTATTCGAATTATCTTTTTGAAGATAACTGTTGGTGAGCATTTGCGAGCACGACATAATCAACGCGTCATCCAGCAACGACAACAACAACAACAACAACAACAACAACAACAGCAGCAGCAACAACAACAACAAGTTTCACAAATGCAGCGACAGCGTGAATCAACCACATCTTATGTACCGGAAACATTGGGTGCTTATGCACAAGCAGTAACAATGCCGATTACTTATGCCGATGACACTATTTCAGCCCGGTTGAGGCGGCAACTTCCGGGCTCTGTGTTGACGTACAGTGAGAATAGCGTCGGTAGTGCTGACCAGTTTTCAGAGGAGCTAAATTTGAAGCATAAGTTAGTTGATGAGCTAAATTATGGCATTCGTAGAATTCAGAGGGAATTTTTTCACCAAATAGAAAAAATGATGCACTATCTACAATTTAGGAAATCGTCTTTGCAGCATACATTTCCATTAACTGCAACTGGATTAAAAAGTTATTTAAAACTGGGCCGAAGAAAATTAGAAGCTGAATTTTAGAATTGTAAATAATAATTAGTGAGAATTATTCATATGGATTTATAAAGCGTGCAATATGTTTATGTAATTGTTTTGCAAAACGAAACACTAGAAGGTTGCATATATTTTTGTGCCATATGTAGGACACTTATTTTCCCTTATGTAAATGATTTATGTTCAAAGGGGCTGATATCTTTAAGGGCATCCTTTTTAGTGCTGCAAGACAGTTGTATTATACAACAAGGGTACATTATGATGGTGACAGTGGCATTATAACTTGTGACACTTACGATCAACAACAACAAAGGAGAAATAGCTTTAAAATGGAAGGATCGTCATTGAGGTAAATTGCGAAATGGGATTTTTAAATATTTTCCGATTCTTGTGAAGCAGGCTTTAGTTATTAGGAAATATCGTATTTGTTTTCGAGAGGAAAAAATTTTATAATCAAAATGCAAATTTCTTTTAGTGCATTGATAATAAGTTACCGAAACGAGTAACATTGCAGTCCGCAAGATACATCTGCACGTGCCTCAGCACCACCGATTCTAACAACTTCCACTACTCCAGCCAATTATTCGGGTACGACACAAGCACAGTTACCAAAAAATGAGAAATGTGAAGCTCGGCCATTGGCAAGTATTATCACCACTGCACCACTCTCCACGTTTGTTATCACAATTACTGTTTATTTCGCTAAATAGACAGTTAGTTCGTTAACTTCATGGAATTAGTTTACTTACTGATACGTGTATTAGTTGAAATATGGATACGAGTTAGAAGCTGAAAAAGAAGTTTAAATATAGCAAGTAGAGTGGAGTGCCAAAATTTGCGATTGAGAGATTAATTCCTCTATTAAAAAATGTTTTATCTTTAAATTCAAGGTCGTGCTCTGCAACTAATTCAAATCAATCTCAACAACAGCAGAGCACAAACTCTGAAGGGTTCACTACACCTATGGTATATGGCACCGTGCAGCCGCAGCAAACACCTCCACCAACTTTATCAACAGCACCTAGTCGGAACAGTGAAAACACATCATCTGCAACTGATAATTATCGTTATGAATGTCCTGAATGCCAGAAAACGTAAGCTCCATCCATCTGTATGATGAGTCGTGCTTTGTTACTTGAAGCTATCACGTCTACATTGTAGGCAAAACTATATATTATATCCAGCATGGTTTAAAATAGCAGTTTAAAATCACAGTTTTTATGTAGATGCATAATCAAAGTACGTAATCGCCCAAGCATGTGTTCAACGCAGAATGTGACAATAGAATTCTGGTTTACACAGCATGTTTAGCACTGTAATGAGTGGCACTATTCTATACATCAGTTTTCATAACATTCTAAAGAGTTTCGCAAGGTTTTTTATACACCGTGGATGATTCATGCACTTAACCACTTGAAAGTTGAATTTCTTTCGGTAGTCTCAACATTATTGAACATAGACTTGGTTATACAGTTGGAAATGAGCAACGTACACTCCAGTGAGTGTTTATTTTTCTGTTTTCGTTCGAACGAACTGTTTTTTTTCGTGGTCGAATTTTGGAAATGCGATTAGTCAATCGATTGATCGATCGGACAGTTGCTCTGCTGAGCGTACCGGATGGGTTGTTGCTCAATCTGTGTAAAAATTTTGCTGCAAATCTTGGCACTTCAATTTCTGTGGTCGTGGTGTACTGTAGCCTTGCTTCTGCATTCCGAGTTTTAATTTCTGAAGTTTACTTTTTTCTGGGAATCTTTCATTATGCATAAGATTGAGGTTTAAGGAGTTATTCAAAGGTATTATAAATGTATCAACTAGTTAAAGTTAATTTCATGAATTGGAAATTACTGATTAGATAGTGAATTAGACAAAATGATTTAGTACCTGAAGCATTTTCTACTTGTTGATGTCATCACATATGTTGATTTTCGAAGATATGAGCTGCCACCAATGCTGGCTGGAAAGGCCGAAATGCTTCAGATTATTTCGCTCTATGTTCTTCTGTAGACCTGTTAAGTTTGTTTGCATACATATCGATTCGATGTATGTTGGGATCATGTATTTCATTTCAAACATTTTATTTGTCCATTTTTCTGTAACTCTACGATCTATTGCTCGCAATATTAAATATCTGTTTCCTAAATCTCCCGACTAAATCATATCTTTTTTTTAAAGCAACTTCCACTTTTTGTTACCTCACTTTTATTGACCAGGCCCCACTGTCGGTTTTGAGTAATAACTTTCTTTTTTTATGTGTAGTTTTTATGTCAGAAAATATTGTTTTTCCTCTTCAGGAAATCTAAAATGATTGAGTTCCATAATTCATGTCTTTTTTTCAGTTATTCGTGTCGAAAAAACGTAAAAAGACATCGTATAGCAGTTCATAAATTAACACCCGAAGAAGTGGCAAAAATTGAGCCTGTACGCGTGCTTCTTACAAATGACAGTGAACATAAACAACGACAGCTGCATCAACAACGGCAACGACAGTTGCGATTACCTCAAGCCGTCAAATTAAAGAGTGTCAAGAGGTATTAACTTTTCATACTATGATGCCTTATTCGAATTGCAATTGATAGCAAATTTTTGCCATTCTGAATTTCAATTTTTTGATCAATGGCTTGTTTAAAGAGCATGTTTTTCATATTTTTTTTGCTATCGATTTCTTTTCTTTAATATGGATAGCTTTCTTTTTGCAATTTCCTTTTTCAGTTTTTAAATATTACTATAATTCAAACTCTGTGAGGTAGTTGTGTAGATACGAAAAGTAGCCTTGTTTTCGTTGAATTTTATTATAATGCCGATTTCGATTGATTTTGAATTACAGAAAACTGAACGCTATAAACGTGTATGTCTTCTTAATTCAGTGTATTTTTTTGTAGTCCGAATCTGCCAAATGAAAAATCAGATATGCAGCAGCAGCAGCAGCAGCAGCATTCTCCCGACTTTGGAAATTGTACAACTCAGTTAGTGCCAAATGTTGTGTTGTCACAGCAGTTGCACCTTCAGCTAGAACAACGACAGCAACTTCACCAACGTCAGCTGCAGCTTCAGCAGACACAACTTCAGGAGCAACAGCAGATTATATTGGAATCTAGTCATTGCACAGGTTCTACAGTAATGCCAGTAAGCACCAGTTGGACATCTTGCATTACATCCATACCACCGCCAACACCGCAGAATATTGGTGAATACCGGTTGAGTGAAGAAGAGGGTGCACAGCTGGCTGAAATTGAGGAGGATCTAAAGCGATCTGCAGAATACAAACTGGTTAGTTTTCTGTTGTTTTTCGATCTTATATATGTGAGTAGAAAGAGGTATTTTTATGCTTCAGTTATGACATCGAGAGTAAGTCCTTGTTTTGCAATCGAATGATTATCAGGTTTAAACATTATGGTCCTGTCTGGTTTCATTAAAAAAGTGTAAGATTAGATTTTAAAAGTAGAAAATCTAAAATGTACATAAAATGAATGACGAGTAACAGAAATTAAATTGAAACATTTCAGACCGAAGCAGATAGTGAATCGGATAACAGGAGGCCAGTGGCTGAATTAGCTGAAGCTGATACAACGTTTCATGAAGAACATGAAGACAACACTGGGTAAGCACATAGTTTTCTGTTCCTAGTTGCAAAACTTTATTAGAACGGCAGCATTGCAGCGAATTCTTATACTTACCTGGTATATCTGCATATATTTTCGAATTGCAATATGCTTAGATGTATTTGATGTTGTATGTGAAGATAAAGCTATAGTTCTGATCATCGGCTAGCATAATCAAACTGTTTTAGTCGATTGCATCCATCACATCCACCATCGCTTTCGTCGAATGGAGAGGTTGTTTCGCCTCCGTCAAATCCTCCTTCAAATAGTTCCATTTCATCAAATTATCCTACCAGGAGTCCTGTGGTTAGTAAGAACATTATCATATATATATTTGGTAGTGTTTCACTGATTATTCCAAAAATTCCACAAATGATTTCTCAAAGATAACTTATTGCAAGATATGCCTGCTTTTGTTTGGAGTGAGAGTTAATATTCACAAAATTGAAAAAGTTCGAAAGTGGTTGTATATGAAATTATTTTGAGCATTGCTTTTGGACGAATAATATTTTACTGATCATTTTGTAGAGCAAGAATTCTATAAGTTCTTAGTTTTTTTGAATTTTTATAAGAAAATGCTAAAGAGGAGTCCAAGTATGAACTTAGGGTAGATAACTTTTATTCGAAATCCGTTTTTACAAATGTAATTAATGATTTGTTTCGACTAATTAATACACTTTAATGAGTGGCTTATATAGTCTATAATATTACTAAACTTTTTGCTTATGTTTTTCAGGTTTCTTCAGTTATATCAGAAAATGGTGGTTTTGCGGCACAGTTACCACCCATTAAAGCACAACCTTCTTTGTCGCCATCTAACCCTTCGAAGCAGATGCTGGTAATCCAAAATCGGGGAATGTACCATCAATCACAACCGCGCATTTCAACCAATGAAGGTTAGTTTCGAAAATTTGTCTGTTTTGATTGTTATTGTTCAATAAAAAAAATCTAATTCATATGGAACCCACTCCATCTACTTCACTTTTAGTGTTGAAACTTTGTTTAATATTGGCTAAAGACTGCAGATTAAACTGTGCTTGATTGTCGTAAGCGATTTGAAGTCTCTTTTGTTTTTAACTCTGGGTGAATCCCCAAAATCCACACCTCTAATAATTGCTAATCCAATTCATTGGATTGTTGCCATATCTGAAAGATTTGTACTAATTGTGTAGTCAGTTAAGTATTCATTAATGAGTTTTATTAGGTCTAAATCCAGTACCAATTGGTAGTACTATGTTTACAAAACCAGCAAATATTGTTCGGTCGCAATATCCTCCACCTACAAGGTCTCCTTCAGTGCGAAATTTTTCATCACTGAAGCAAAAACAACATATCTGCGTTGACTGTAACCGGTTAGTTCTTGATTGTCATACTTTTTGTACTGACTCCTTTATGAATCCTGATTACTTTATATAATTTTTATCTTTCGAAAAGTCATCACATACACACACACACACACATAATGTTGATAGATGAATTAACGTTTACATTTTTCACTAGCTTCTCTGTCCATTTTCTTACCATCTTGTAGGAATATTTTGCCAACATTATTCTTTTCATAAATTTGTTAGAAACAAATTAAAATATCAACATTCACAGTGCTTACTGTGGTGTATCGTGTCCTGCTATCAAGGAAGTATCAATGCTCAGATGGCTCACATTGCTGGTACAATTTAAATTTAACTAATTTAAGGACGCTTTCATCCGATTATTCCCTTAAAAGGCATCGTTCAACATGTGTTGAAGCGAAGGCTGCAGCTGCAGCAAAAGCGATGGATACGGCAACTTCCGGTGCAGATATGTGCAATGATGAGTGGTATGAAGCACTTTCAGATGAATTTGCCTATCTTCCCGTATAAAAAAAATCATATTTGAATTTGTGTCCATAATACTTTTCTCGTAGCGTTGAAACGCGCTTTTATCAGAAAAATTCTCAGTGGTTTACTTCAATGGCAAAAAATATAAATTAATAAATTAACAAAAAAGAGGCAAGACGCGGACGATTAATACAGTTTTCCTACTCGCCACAAATTTTTCAGTACAAAAACACTGCCGGAACATTGTAGTGACCCCAGCAGTTCAAGACCATCTTCTATCCCTTCGAACGAACCAACAACGAAAGAAACTGCGGTAATTTTTGCAGTCACTGCATGTTCTTTCATAAAGTAATGCTTGACAAAACAATTCACATATGCTTCATATGATGGTGAGATGAATTGTGTTCTTTGCTCTGTGTAAAATGAATACTAGTTATAACATTTCATCATTTTTCAAACGGTTATTTAAGAAACTTAAATGTATTTTATTATTTCAGTGCATAAACGCGTTATCTTACGGACCGAACAGTTCAGAATTACGGGTGTCACAGCAGTTTACACCAGTATCTACAAAGGTTCTCTTCTTGCCTCTATCGTTTATTTGTTTAAACTTTTATTTAATAATTGACCGCATTTTTTAGAATGCCGATGTAATATTGCCTCAGACATATTCTTCCTATGACGAAGATGCGGATAATGGTGTGCTCTGTCGTGTTTGTGATTGCTGGTTGTCTGGGCAACGAGAATTTGATCGCCACTGCGATGAGTTGCATCCAGTTGCTGCTGATCCAGACAGTACAACCATACCTCAAACGTTAATACTTATTTTACGTCTATATGAGTCGTGCTGCATGAATTTCAATAATAACTAAGCAAATATTTTTAGCATTTACTCTTATTATGCCATCTTTCGTTTTGTAAACGTGAAATATATAACACATGAAAATGTAGAATAGTCACAGTGGAAGAGAAATTGACCTTAGACCATCGTTCGGAGAACTGAAATACTTTTTATCAGTTGCAGGTTTGAACAGACATCGTTGCCATCCGGATCAATAATGTTAAGCACAGCGATTTCACCAGAAGTGAATTTGAATGTATCAGGTTCGTACTCCGTTGCTGGTGCAAGCCGAAAGCGAATATCTTCTGATTCTCTTGAATCTGGAAGCTATTTCAGCACTAAAAGTGGGCGGCATTTATGTCAGGTATCAAGATAATTTACTTTCTTTTGCATTCGAAAAATTATGGAAAATATGCACACTTCAAAAAAATTAGATGATCAGAATTAAAAGGCAGATGCTTTGAGTTTTTCAGTGTATAACTGTATAGTTCCAGACATGTGGCAAATATTATTCGTCAGAATGGAATTTGGAAAGGCACAGACGAGAAAGTTGTCCACTGCATATGAAACGATTAAAAAATATTACGGATGAGAGGACAAGGTAATGAGAAGATTTGAACTACATGTAATAGTTGTTATAGATAATTTAGTTCAGACATTTCTTCATAAAATGTTTATAATTAGACTTCATTATACTGCAGGGACTAATATTTGATGAAATGTGTTGTGGAGTGCTTTTCATTCTCACTGTCTACACTTCTACAGTCGCTTTATTTTAGAAAGTAATGTACCGTGAAGTTTAAATATACATAAAATAAGGGACTGAATTGATTATCGAGTTATATAGTTAGTGTCATTCGAGCTGTAAGTCAAAGAAATTTAACCCTTTTTTAATGAAATAAAAAATTATTCAAGGTTGGCAAAGTTGGAACCAGTGGATTTGTTGCAGTTTCAAACAACTGTAAGTACCAAATGGGTGGATGACTGCGCCTTGATTGTGGGTGAATCTCGAATTGGTGTCCCAAGAGCGGTAAATTTGTAATTCTAGGAAGATTTATGTGAAAAATATTCATAAGATATCAATATATATGCAAGTGGAACCGGTGGCTGATAAGCATTACTATCATTCAGTTTCGTAAATGCTATAAGTGTTGTGAGCTTGGATTGGAGTAAAAAACAAAAGGAAGGGAAAAGAAATATTCATTTTAAAATATTATAACAATAGTGTTTTACATTGTCGAAAAAGAGTTAATGATTATATAGTCTTCGTGAATTCAAATATTTAATATTTTTTATTTCAGATGCTTTCAAGAGCCTCAACATATTTCTCGTCTTTGTTTCAATATTATGAAAATCACAACGACATTCCACTGCCGGTTCCTGTTGATCCCATCGCATTTCATCGAGCTATAGAAGCACTTAAGGGTCGATTACAACTTGACGGTATTTTAAACTTCCATCAATTTTTTCCAACATTTTATTGGATAATTAATTGCATCTGTTTTTACTTTTTTCCTGAAGTCCTTTGTTTTTTTTTCAAGTTTTGATTTTTTTTAGGCAAAAATATTGACTGCATACTATTTATGGCAGATAAGTTCAAAATCAAACCTCTTTATGATCGGTGCGAACGTTTTATCGCAGAAAAAGTAAGCTTAAATGTTCATTTCCTCATAATACTTAATTTTTGATTCATGTCGGTGGCTACTCTACACCGTAAACATCCATTTCTATAAATTAATATTTTTAACTCTGTTCGTTTTGCTAGGAATGTACCTCTTCCCTCCGGGTACTCTCGATTTTCACACAAAAAAGACGAGGGAGAAGGAAGGCCAGCTAGGAATTTTGAAATAGGAATTGTCATTCAGTAGCCATATTTGTGCACAAATCATGACTTTCCGAACTGTTCGTTTTGCTTTACGTGGCTGTTGGTTCTGTGATAGATCAGGGGTCTGAGTGGATTGACTACGTTTTTCAAATACTGTTGGGTATGTTTGGACTCTTTCAGTTGCCTTCATCATCAGTGATGCACGCGATCCGGCTAGCGGAGCAGTATCGAATGTGTGAAATAAAGCAAGCACTGTTTGATTCGATTTCTATAGATGTATTTCGTAGTCTTGCAGCGGATGAAGATTATCGGCAAATGGGTGCAGAACTGAAAGCTGAACTCTTGGAAAAATGGGGTACTTTCTTATAAGCTAAAATTCCTGTTCTATTTTACTGTCTCAGGTTTAGCGTCTTGTACTTCATCCTTTTATAACGTTGTATTGTTTGTAAGCCTTTTCCATATTTACTGGTGATATTTTTATACTACTGCGCAAATGCCTCAAGTTTATTTTGGATTTGAAAATCAATTTTAAAACCATCATACATTTCTGAGGTCTTAACTTGAAGAGAGCAGGATATGAGTCTAGGATTTTGTAAATTTCGGACTTTGTTAATTAAAATCATAATGAAAATATTATGCAGTGGTGCATTATCTGCGCTGTACAGATTTCGTTTTTTGAGCACAACTTTTTTCTTATATGATCCTCAGGATTTAGAAAGAAATAAGATAGCAGTTCCGAATGCTGTTGTTGGTGAACTTTGTCTTTAATTTTTATTGTTCAAATGTTCTTCCGTACAATAGAGTGACGCTATATGTGTTGTTTTGGGTGCTGCTACAATTGGATTTGCCTTTTAATTCGCTGTCCAGTCTTAACCAAAGCAGATGCTGATGGGGCTATAACTGATAGTAATTTATTACAGTAGCGATTAGAACTGGTTTCACTTTTTCATTGAAAACGTTAATGTAACGTTTGTATAATCTCATGACTAACGTTTTTAAACCCTACCAGTCGGGTTTTTCTCAAGGATGATCTAACAATTGGTAAAATATTATCAAATCATTCAAAGGAAATTAACTGAATAGCTAGGGCGAGATGAATAAGAGAGAAGGAAAAGAGGCACATGAGGTTAGAATCTTTTGTTTGCAAGTTAAGCAAACATTTGAACTGTGGTTTCGTGTCCTCATGTCTGAGTTCCCAAATCTAAAGTACACCATAGGAATTAGTGAGGCCCTTTTCTCTCTCAAACGTCTCTAAAATCTATTCAAAATATTATTGTTTATAGTTTTGCTAGGATCTCAACTGCACGCTGTAACGATCTCTGAAATAAGTCAATTCGTCCCTTCAGTTAGTGAACTTTCATCATCTGATTTTTTTTTTGAAACCATCGCCAATGTCCAGTTATCCTAACGTTTTGCTGTGTGTAATATCTTCTAAGTAGTCTGCAATCATGCCGTTTGTTTTTTCCAACAGCTTGTGAGAGCATCTTCTTTCTCTGCTTAACATATTGGATAATCAATTTTTGCTAATTAAAATCGCTGCCTTTCAGAAAGAAGGTAGGTTCATTCCATTCGGGTTGGTGAGAAAAAACATCGAATTTGACTCGACCTATCTTTATGTTTTCATAAATATTCAGAATTCATTCCGATATTTCAACATTTACTTTTCTCCTCCCATCGCTAATCATTTTCGGCAGTTATGACTGGAAAGTCTTTCAGTTTATCTGCAAACATACTTAAAATTATTTCATATAACTCTTGGTTACAATTGTTAGGAACATTAAAATCAAGAATAAAAGCTTTCCATTCCACCTGTGACATATGCACTTTTTTTATACATTATACTAAACTAAATTTCGTTTTTCATTGACTTTTTAAAAGATGCTGATATAAAAACGAGCTTTACTTCTGTCCTTCTTTTCTTTTGCGCAATTTCTACTTGTGTTGTTTTGCTTGTAAATTGTTTTCTAGGTAGAAAAAAATTAGATTTTGAAGTTGTCAGGAGTGCAGACCTCAAATGAAATGTCATAGCAGTAATTACTGTGTGATTCCTTTGATACTGCATAACTTATTTGTAAAAATAACCGTTCCTTTCTTTCTGGTAGTTTTTCGTTAGTATATATAAAAGAGGATTAAAATACATTTCAGTTCTACGGCGGGTTATCTCGTTTAAGAGAAAAAGCCGACATTTATTTTCTGATTTGTAATTTGAAGCTTTCTACGTAGCAGTGTGCTAGGTGTATCACTTGAAATACTACCAGACATTATTGTTACATTTTTTTCAATTGTGGCAGCAAAAAATAGCTTTTAGTATTTGAGACTGTAAACAGAGTCACCTCTATCATCAAGTCCGTTTGAGTGGGAGTTAACCATTTTAGAGCATTTTTTACAGTCATAAACATTTTCAATTCAGGTTATAAGACATATTTCGCTGTCTAACTTTTTAAAATCTCACTCTACATTTACAATTCTCTTCCAATTTTGAGTATTTTTTTTGTCGCTTTTTTGAAACTTCTTATTTGTGTTACAAAAGTTTACTCCGATTGCACGTAGCCTGAAGCCTAAATTACATTAAGTTCTGTTTATGGATTCTGACCTAACATGTATTAGTAGTCGTAATTTCAACTTATTGTAGCATAGCTTTGAAAATTTTATGTTACTACAGAAAGCATGTAAGACAGTAGCTCCTCATTTCATCTACCATAGCCATTACATTTTATCATCTTCATTATTATACCATTTTTATGTAACAGTGCTGATAATGTTCATAATTGTCCAGTTGCAACCTCGGTTCTGAAATGTTCAGAAACAAATCAAACCTGTATTTTTGCTGTTTTTCATTGTTTGTCCACGACTGTCTTAATTTATTTCCTCTCATTTTCCAAAATTTTCAAGTTTTCCAAGTATATTGTTCTCCTTGAATGATTCGTAAAATATCTCTTTTTATTACTATTCTTCCTATTAACTCTTTCAAATGTATCCAAAAAATCATGGATACAAGTATAGATATGTTGCTGTTTTTTCATTGTTTACGTAATATATTTTCCTGATATATATATGTGTAATAGG
The DNA here is from genome assembly GCA_013365375.1 of Litomosoides brasiliensis. NCBI lineage: Eukaryota > Metazoa > Nematoda > Chromadorea > Rhabditida > Onchocercidae > Litomosoides > Litomosoides brasiliensis. The sequence continues at coordinate 37,517 of JABVXW010000361.1, forward strand.
TTACTCTCTTGTACTTTTTTATATTGGACTTTTCAGTGTATCACTTTTCTACCAAGTAAAGATATTTTCTTCTCTCACAGATAGCACTTTTATGGCATTCGTATTTTCAGAATTTTCGGAAGACTCATTTTTAAAAATGAAAAATGAGATCATAACCAATTTGTGCTGCTAAATAAACTTCAAAAACTATTCCGTCGCTTACACTTCTGCTACTGAAAAATCAGTTGCTAAATAAGGCTTGACAAAGTATTAATTTGTTGTGGATCTACAAACAACACAAAATTTCTCAATCAACCCAAAGGTTCATAACATTTGTTATATCACCAAAATGGAAGAAATTCAGAGCAGTAAAAAAAAATGAAAAATTGAAAAATCAAATAAGATGACGAAAAGCAACAAGAAGAAAAGAAAGCATTGAAATGAACGAAAATACGAAAGAAGAGGAAACGGATTTTGCACACTGCATTTATCATTCTTCCCATATTCCTTTTAAACGTTCGTTCATTCTATCGTTCTGCGTTAAATTTCCATTTTTTGAATTTGGTCTTTTCAGATAATTAGCAAACCATAATTTCTCTACCTAAATAATTTAGGACTTTGGCGAAACTTTCGGCTTGAACAAATAGAATTTGCAGTTTTTTTTTTGAGTTACGAGCAAGTAATAAAGGACATCTGAACTGCAATCCCATGTCGTTGAATGTTCTATAGATCTGCGACCAGCATATATGTAATATTTACAATACTTTTTCCATCTGAAATATATCTTCGTGTTACGTCATTGTAAGCTCTAAATACATCACGTTTGTTCGGTAATATTATTATTACATTTCAAGTATTGTGCAAACATTCTGTGATATTTCTAACAATAAGCCAATCTCCTAGTGTTTTGTAGTCTCAAAAAATCATTCATTGCTTCGGGATTCCAAACAGCATAAATATCACTATTCTTGACGTATTCCAGTAATCTAGCTGCAGATGAAATCCGAACTAAATTTCATTGTGATTTATAAATAAGCAAATTGCAACACTTCTATTATTATAACATCGAACAGATGATGAAGAATATTATTTGGCCAACTGAAACTATGCACAAGAATTTGAGTGTTTATTGATACTCCGACTCCTTTTCAGAAATCCGATTTGTGTATGGAATGTAATCATCATTATCTTAAAAATTAATTTATTCTGAAAAAAACAACACAACAAATAGGTCAATTTTTTGAAGTTAGCACAGAAGAAACAAAGGCATTTTGCGGAAGTGACCGAAACAAAATCTTTTAAAATACATTACCATTTACAATGATACTCCCCACAATTTTCCATTTTGCTGAATCTATTCCCAAAGTCTGTTATATTTTAAAGTTTGTCAGCGAGCTTATAAATTATTAACACATTTCGAAAACACTCAAAAAGATATATGCTATGAGGTAAAACTGGCCTTCAATTTATGAGAATAACAACTCAAGCTAAAAGAGGTAGAACGCGGACCAAACTCTATGCAAAGGGTTCTTAAAATGTTTCTGTGCAACTTAAAAACTTTAAAGTGGATATCTGTGAAATAAAAGAAATCTCTCTCAAGCAATGGATTAAGAAAAGCTTTCTTTCGGGTCTATTCATTGCACTCTCGACTGTCTCGACAGTAACAATTTTGAGATCTGTAAGCTTCATTGCGACTACTAACAAATTTATGAAATTAGTTTTTAAAAACTGAAATGCATAATCACCAAGAAATAGAGATTATGTATTTCAAATGCAAGTAAAACTCAAGTAGAGCAATCTTCAAAAACCGAATTTCTGAATTCAGCGATTATTCGTTTCAGCGCTGCCTTCGCCGTCTCCCAGCACGACGCGGTCGATCACCACTTAACGGATTCCTATCTGGTGGACGATAGGATACTTGTTGTGATGCTGCAGCAGGAGCACCGTAACCAAGCGACGTTGAGCAAGTACACCCACCATCGTCTGGCCCTCCTCGATTATAACAACACAAATCATCGTACTCATGTCTTTCCTGTCTGAAATTAGGTTCTCTTGCCAGCAACAAAAAGTGAAAGAGTAAAAAACTAATGACTTAAATGCGACAATTTACGCGATAATAGGAAGCAATAGTATGAAATCGTTTTTCTCCGGTTTTATGTCATAACGAATAAGTAAACAATAGAGTTATCTTCCTTATCATTACCATTTGAAAACTCCTCTCTATTTGAGACACTAGCTTTATTCTTAATTCACACAATTAGCATGCAGTATCTTTCTCAGTCTTCTTAAAACCTACAAAATATTTCTTATCACATTTCAATTTCGAGAAAGATAGAGGAAGCTTGCCACTATCTCCCTTCCGCAGAAACATTAAGGGAACATACCCGTTTTTAGTCTGTCTCAATGGATTTTTGTTTACTGATGGCCCGGTTGTTGTCACTAAACGATACTGCACCATATGACTGTTGGCTTTCATATGCTTCAAGTGATTGCTCTAAAAAAGCATACCATAACCACACAGTCTACTATTAAATAAACGAAAACCACAGCTATTTCAAATCCTTTCTTTTCGCAGATCAGATCTTTCACTCCATTTCGTGACCAACTATTGAGAAAAATTATTCAGTTAGATTAGTCCGCTTAAATCTTTAAAAAAATGGACCAAAATTTCCCAATTTATTTCATATTTTATAGTATACGTTAATAAACGGAAAAATAACGAATTAGCACCGAACACGTAGCCCACTGCGTAATGTCGTACACAACACCATCCAAACATGCATAATAGACCCAAATGAAGCCACAAAAACGAGTCTCTGCCCAAATATCATTCTAAAATACAACAGTTATATCGGAACATATCTCAAAAGCGAGTGTGTAATCATAAATTATACTTAGAAAGTTTACAGTGCTAAACACTTGCTTTGATTTACTCATCAATTATGTTTTTCAGATACACGTTAACGAAGAAATAGAGAAGACACTACATGCTTAGCTGGATGACGAAGTTTGCACTTCTTACAGTAACGAGCTTCTGAAGCTCGAATACTTTCCACGGGTATACGTGTATGCGTATCACCACAATCGCAGCACATCGCATTCCGTGCTGCGTTCATTTTTTCGCGCAAGCGTTCCCATAATTCGTCCATTTCCTTATGCTGTAAAACATTAAAAAGTCTTTGAATGTAATTTCTAGAACAAAACATGACATTTTAACTTGCAAACACAGTTACAATTTCCAAATTCTGTTTACAGAAAGCGATGCAGGTTTAGGATGTTAAGCTTTATTTTATATCACATCGAGTTATGCGATTAATTTAGGATGATAAAAAGCTTCTTATGTCCACAGAACAAATGGCAATTAAAGTTCCTTCTTTTCTTTGTTCCAACCAAATGCACTACTAAAAATGAAAAAAAGGAATATCGTGCAAACAATTCCAAAACAATAATACATCTTTACCAGCGGGTTTTTATGTAAATTAGCAATATTGTATTTATTCCGAACATCAGGTGTACCAATCGCATCAAAAGCCTTCGAAAGAATCTTGAAAGCTTCATCTGCACCACTTGAGCGATTCTGCAAAATCATCGATCACAAAAAAGGACTTGACAGTCAAAACTATAAAAAAGTGGTTTAACTGGTCAAATTTAACAAATGAATTTGTGGAAGTACTTGACACATTTCCATAATACAAAATATGAGAATAGGAAATGAAACCTTATCAGGATGCACCAGAACAGCTTGTTTTTTATAATATCGCCTAATATCATCATCCTTACAATCAGCTCGTAAGCCTAGTACTACATATGCATCATGCCCACGACATTTCAAAATTCGTTCCATTGCTTCTTCTCCTTAAATTGATAATTAAATATGAAATAGAAAACGGAAAAATATTTTAGAGCTTTCCAACTCACACTTTTAAGATGAAAAAAATTCGGGGCTCCTTTGTCCTCAAGTCCAAAAATTAAGATCCGAGCCATAAGACCAAAATAAAGCACATAGAACTAAGGAAAACGCTAAAAGTAAAGGAAATTGCAACTATTTGAAAGTGATCATGAACTGAATAGAAAATAAAAACTATAATCTGAAGTTTACCTGTTACCGGCAATTGAATATTTTCATTCAGACCCCATTCAACAACCTTTTCCTGATTCGTCCACACTCGTTTTAGGTTGAAGAATCGAATGTTTTCCCAGCATTTCCTATTTGAAAAATCAATTAATACAAACTTCAAATTTACAAACTTGCATTAGAATTCAAGCATGTGCAAAACATATGCGCAAACATTTATTTAGAATTCAAACACACACACATATATCTATTTATTTGAAAGATTTCTACGCCTTTGCATTGTGTGCTAAGACTCATCATAAACAGACACTTCGTAATAATCAATGCAAAATCTCAGATGAATATGTGAATTTAAAACCAGTCCTTTGCCAATTCATAGGCATGGTTATTACTCGTAATTAAAACAAACGATGGAAATCTAGGTAAAATAATGAAATGAAAATAACAAAATTATGGGCGAAAATTACCTTTGCGCATCTAACGTGGATTCCCAACATCGTTGGCAGTTGAGAACAATACTAGTGTAACCAGCCACAACTCTTGAAGATAAATTTTAGTTAGTGGCAATTCACAAAAAAATTCACCAGAAGAACATTAATAGCTAAACGTAATTTTTCAAATGGCTGAAATTTGCTTTCAATCATCCCTTGCAGCTCTCTATGTGTCATTTTTTCCTCTGCAAGACGTGTGTTCTTACGTAGAGTTTTAACCAAATGAAGCAAATCATTCACAGTTAAATAACTTCAGCCTTTTCAATATAAATGCTCCATTCCAAAAATTCTTTACTCTTAAACTATAACAAATTTTAAATTGATAATATCTTTATAAAATGTTTCCCAATAGTTATTATGTGATTAATTCAATTATTTACTTCCCTTCAGATCACAAAAAAATTACATAATGGTAGGATCAAATAAAAATTCTTTTTGAGAATTCACGTAATAAATTTTATTAATAAGTTATTACATACGTATACATGGTAATATCGCACAGCTGCAACAATATATCCCACAAAAGATTCATAATCCATTTAACAGCATGTTTAATGATAGAAAACACAAGTGCTGCCATGATATCTAAAATATTGGATCACCGGATAAAATCAAGAAGTTAGTAATGTACCCTTGGCCAGTATCAAATTCTAGAAATTCAGGATAGATGAGTGAAAATTCAAAACATACTTAGGTAGTCTGCTACGCTACTTTGACGTTTCTTAATTGAATTACGTTGTTTTCGACCGCATCGCGCAGAATCAGTAGATGCTTGCGCGCTCAGCTCACGACGAGCACCAACCATTTTTTTGAATACTGCGAAAAAATTCATCTTTTTAAAGGAAGTTAGCAAAGATATATGCATCTTACAGAACACTATTCAAATTTGTCTTATGAAAGAGTTTGAACGTACCCAAAAACCTAGCTCTTAAACTGAATTTAGCTACAATGGGTGCAGTGGCATGGAAATCATGAACGAATTTCTAAAATGTGGAAGAGCAATTATTACTTAGCACAACAAATCTGCTTCCTAAGAGTCGAGAAGATCAAACTCTCACGTAAGCGATGATGTTCACAGAATCTATTAACAATAAATTACATAAACTACGGATGAATTTCGATGAATACGGTTACGAAAATTAGGAAGTGCAGAGTCATGCAGAATTATGAAAAAAGTAAAAGGTTAAAATCTCTTTGAACAAAAGTATAAAGAAGCTTACAATTACGTTGAGTTGAAGAGAAGCTTGAAGGCTTAATTCCATTTTGATTAACATCCTTCGTTTTATCCTCATTTAATGTGCTACCATTTCCATCGGCCTTTTCAACGTTTTCTGCAAATAAATATTAGACATATGATGAAGATAATGTGCCCTACTTACTCTTTCACTCCCAAAGTCTATCAAACAGTGCTCAACTATAAAAATTTTTGACAAAGAAACGAAAACCAAGTGATAACAACGATGCTGGATCAAAGTAATTTACCATTTTAAATTTCAATTACTTGAAATAGAAGTCAAAACCTAGTAATAGAAAGATGGCTAAATATGTGTTGTCACCACTTTTCCAGTGGAACCAGAAGGATCATAATTAAAACTAATTAATTCACATTAAAAGTTATACTTACTATTACAGAAATAATGAAAGAGCAACGCAAAAACATACCTAATAAAGCGTCACTAATTTTTGGTTTCGATGCAGCTGCATCCCCTGACTGTTGGTGATGAACAAGAGCTGTGGACAGTGATCGACGTGTAACGCGACGTAGAACTGTATTTGTCACTTGTGTCCCAAGAGATTGCAAAACATCAAAACGACTGGAAGCATCAACGGCTTGATTACCAGTTAGTCCTGTAATGACTACATAATGGCTGACATACCTAATGTTTTGTCATGGAAGCACCTAAGAATCATAAATAGCTTATCAATACAATCTCCGAAAACAAATTGCTATGAACTGAGTACATATTACTTAAAATGATTCGCATTAAACTGCTTCGATTAATGTATAATTCAAAACTTATTATTCAAAAGAAACTTTCTTCTGTTTCACTTAAAGCTAAATCATTTATCAGACAATTATTGATCAAGTGATCGTGAAAGGCTCACCATCTTCATCAGTGATTACTTGATCATTTTTGTTGCTTTTGATACCTTTGTTTTTCTTATGGGTAATTTTTTGGAATTCATAATCAGCTTTCTTCTTTCCATTATCAGAACCTGCTAATAAATTTAAATTATTCTTGAAAAAATATCTAATCTGTCTTGTTAGAAAAAATTTTACCGTTCTTTGTCGCTGTACTGCTTTTAAGACGAATAGTTCCTTCACTCTGTTCTGTATACGAATCAGTCACGATGCAAGACACAGGTGCAACAGAGATTCCATTAACAGAATGGCGATTGCTATCGATGCGGTGTACTGATGGTACGCTTTTTGAAGTCTGATTATCACCATCCTTTCCTTCTAAATCAACTACGTAATTTAATACACAATGACCCATTAAATTTAACTTAATTCACCAGGTAAAAAAAACCGAATATCTCCAGTATTTGATTTCCCATCATTCCGCAATAATCTTTATCTGGTCATCGCACCATATGCTTGTAACCATCTCGCGAAAAAGACATACCAAACCACCTCGTACATTACAACTACAGCTTAAAATGTTAATCATTTAAACTTACTGAGATATTAAAATATCTTAATACCTGGCAAAGTTGATGAAGCTTGATAAATAGACGCTGGTGGGTTTGAGGAAAGCGATGGACTTGAAATTACATGCTCTTTCTTGGAAGCTGCATCTCGGTAACTTTTACCTAACGGTAGAATCACACTTTTGGTTATTTTCGGTGAAAATACGCTCGAAGAAACATCTTCACTAAAACATATACTCTTCAATTTGGAAAAATATATGACTGAAATAAAAAGAAAGGAAAAACTTCGCGAACTCATATGTAATGCCAAATGTGTTCATGTAGGATAACGCAATTTATGTATTATTTCTTCTTATATGCTAGTAGAATTATGCTTGAAAGTACCGGAAAACTTTTTTTTGAAGGAGAGAGAAATTTTTTTTGCGTATACAATTGACAACTGAAATATAAAAATAAGTGTTCGGAAATTAGAATCATATTCTGAAGATATAAATGAAGAACTTGCCTTTGCACCGAACTATCTATCGTCTTTTTAATTCCTTTCGATGGCAGATGTTGCGACAAGTATGAATCAATATGCACTAGGCCACCTTCACCACTAGAATAAACACGTGGTGGAGGGGTTGCAAAAATTCGTGGATCAACTGGAGAACTTCCAAGATGCTGCTGATGATGACGGTACATGTTTTGATAATGATGTTGCTGCACTGTATCTAGAGTACCATTGGATGTCATCGGCGACTTCAAAACCTGGAAAAAGATTTAGCTTCAGTCCTCACATTGGTTTATTACTGACAGTAAACTGAAAATAGGAACTGACGCTACGGTAAAATATTTGGACAAGTTTCACACAAGGTTCATTACAGATAGCAAATTACACATTATCATGGAATAGTAACTACGAAGTAAAAAAAAATGCATAAGTAATCATACCGATACGGTCCGGTGAGAGGAATACGGCATTCTAGCAGACATGTACGCATCCACAGCTGCATTCGGTACATTATCCCATTCATAATGCTTAACAAATGAGAATGTTTATCCTTTTAAAAGCAACAAAAGATCTATTTGGAAACATGATGCATTAGATCGATTTATTTCGGACTGAATCAATTCTATGTAAAAAAAATCAAGCTTAGAAAACTAGACTTCAAAATAAATGAAAAAAAGAACCCCTCCAAAAGACGACCGATAAAAATCAGTGCGCGTTACAGCTGTTGCAGTAGGTGTTTGCCCATAAGGTACGGCAGCTGGTGGTGGAGCCATTAATCCTGGAGCTTGGCGACCAACCGATGCCCAGTGTGGAGGGGCAATGGAGCACGGACTATATGGTGGTGGCGGTTCTGGCCAGAATGTACGATTTGGGGTTGGACCAATTGGACCCGAACTTGGTATTACATTCCCTGATGGTATACTACCGCTTCCATTTGTCTCTGAAATTTAAATATTTAATAATAAGAACGTCAATGATAGCAAGCACCTTGAATCTATAAAAATGCTAGATTCTATTTTACATTTCACTGTGCTACAGCACATACTTTGGAAGGTTGCAGAATTATTCAACAAAGAAAACCTTGATGAAAGCATGTAAATTACGGTGCATAAACTCAAGAAATTGGAGAAAAATACGAGAAAAAGACCAAATCTTCTAAGACTTGAAATTAATATTTTTGGTAAATCATTTATTAATAATACTGATCCGGTAAATAACATACCAACAGCACAACCATTTGTTTGTCCGAAAACATCCTCTTCACATAAGAGATTACCAATATAATGGCGCTCTTGTTGATCGTCTAAAGTTGTTGTTACATTTGCCATTTCCTCAATTTAATTCACCGATTTCCGGTACTACACAATTCACAGATTTCCGGTACTCATACATTAAACTTTAACCAGAGTTATTGCTTATATTGCACTTCTCCTGAATAAAGTTACCTGCAAAATTCTTGAATAAGACCTTCAGTATTGGTCATGAAATCAACACGTTAATCCAAACTACACGGATAACTTTCCAATACAAATCCGTTGCTATGGAGAAAAAAGTATGATGAAATGAAGCAGTGAAAAGAATTACTTCACCTAAATACATTAACTATCAAAAGATCACACATTAACTCACCTACCAATTACAATTACTTTGAGTTCAAAAAAAAAACAGAATGAAGTAAACACAGAAAACAAGAAGTATAACATAGGAAACAAGCCGTTCGATTTTCACGTACGCATATACAAATCATACGTCGGTAGCTTAAGAAGGAACTGAGAATGGTGCTAATCTAAGAAACTAAATCTAATAAAAAAGGAACCATCGATTTGTGTCGCCAAGCGCCTCTGCCTTAATGGCTTTACATATTCTTAATCAATCTGCTTCTCACAATTTCTATCGCTTTCCATTGTCTCCTCAATCAGAACATCTTTCGCAACATATCTCAGTTTCTATCATTTCCAAAACAGTTCTCCCTACAGATATTTCCAATCTTCTTCGCCAGAGGATATCATTCTTGCACTGTCTGTCTGATTCCCTGCCGTACAATGTCTCCAATCATTATTCCTCTCACGTAACTACTTCCGTTTTATTAAACACTTGCATAATGTGTCTGCCACAGATGCATACCGCTGCAACAGTTGTAAGCCCAGTGATTCACAGCTTTTGAAAATTCTAAGAGGAAGAAAAATCGAAATCGGAAGTGGTACCGCTACTATCGAGGGGGCACATCATATCAAAGCTACCATGTGTACCACAAATACCACTCAAATCTGTGTTGCAAATTTCTTAACATCGATAGGGGCAGTATCTGACTTAGCACCTCAACAACTACGTGATAGATTGATTACACAAGGCGGCTCCTTCCTGGTGCTGGTACTGCCTGGACTTCTTTTACCTTTCAAGTGTAAATGCACGAAATGGTAAATTTTGCTTAGGCTAATTATATATAGGCTAATTAGGCTAATTCTCAATCCTTTCATATCTCTTCAATTTGCTATCTCTTGACCCTACACTCACCAGTCTATCGTGTAAAATTTCATGCTTCTAGATAAGATTAGTTAATCATTTAAACAATACAAAAGTTTCCCGTTCTCCCTTACCCTTCTCTTAACTCTTCCATTTCTATGATTCCTCCTGACCTGTAATTAACCTTTTCCTGAGATTTTCATCTTAAATTCAAGTAACAGTACAGATTAGTTCAACTTTAACTCTCTCACTCGACCTTTAGATTAGATTACTCAATTACGATGATTTGATACTTAAATTTTACTAAGCCACTCGGGTGGCCTATCAGTTTGGGTACATTATGAAATAACAAGAAAATTCCAACTGTGACCAACTCAGCTGTTCCAGTTTTCCCTTACTGAAATATTTACCAACAAATTCAATTTAGAATACAACAAATTCCTCCTCTAACACTGTAAAGGTAATCGAATCCTTTTTCTTTTCATTCTTCACCACGTGAAAACCGTCTTTCTTAGACGTTAGACGAAAGAGAATGAATGAATGCATATTGATATTTGAAAAATTTGACCGCTTCACTTGAAGAGACGGGGGCGCAAGGTGGAATGAGATAATAGCTAATTTGAAACGAGGAATTAAAAGACGGATTTCGAAATTCAAGAAGCACGGAGAGAAAGAGAGGTTAACTGAATACATACATACACACACATACACACACACACACACACACACACACACACACACACATATATATATATATATATTGATAGCATTGAAAAATGATGGATTTGGTAGAATATGCGCAATTTGAACGGACGAACAGACAGACGGTGAAAGAGGGAGCTAACGAAGTGAGGATGATTTTCGGTTTCGATGTCTTTTATTCTCTGTGCAATTCCATGTGTCCGTCTGCTCTTCCTTCTATCAGTGATTTCCATTTCATATATGAATCTGATGAGAGGAGATGGAATAAGTACAATGAGGAGAAGAAGGAAGAGGGTGAGAGAGAGAGGGAGAGGGAGAAAGAAAGAAGGTGAAAGGAGAGAATGAAAAGAAAAGAGAAAGACAAAGAAAATGAAGAAAGTAATAAATGCTTCAGTTAATTTTGCTGTAAACAGAGATTGATGGGAGGGGTGGAAGGAAGAGGAGGTAGGGAAAGAAAGAGAAGGGACGAGGAGGGAGAGCTTTAAAGAAATAAAATAATAATGGAAGAAGTTTGGCAACAAGTTATTATATATTACTGAGGAAATTAGTTGGAATAACAATAACAATCATTAATGCTAATGATAATGATAACGATATGATAATGATAATGATGATGGTGATGATGATGGTAATTTGTTAAAATCATACGCCATATAGCATTTTGTAATGACAGAAGAGAGGAAGAAAAAGAAAGGGAGGAAGAGAAGGAGGAGAAAATAGGATGTGAAATTTGATGAAGGGAAATAAAGGAAGATGAGAGTGAGTGAATATATGGCTGACTGATATTAAGAGTAAAAGAAATATTTTTAAGATTGGACAAGATCAATATGATTGTTAGATATATGATGAAGGTTGTTTAGTCGGATATTTACAGTACTGAAGGAAGGAGTTCTGGAATGATAAGGTTATTGATCGTTTGAAAAGTGCCGACAAGAGGGATTTGACTGAATTAATTTGAATATGCTTAATTCGTACAACATAAATTTCGATGAGTAATCCATTTCTTTTGTTCATTTAGGAAAAACAAAACAAAAAAACAACTTATCGTATTAGTTAAATTTAACATGCCAATACTGTTGTAATTGAGAAATAGCTAAAGTGATAGTGATGATTAATTAGTCATTTTAATTTATTGTTTAATGAAAACGAAAGAAAAAAAGAAAAAAACTTTTCATTATTCATAAAAATATACGCATGAAATTGAGCAGGAAGAGGAAGAAAAAGTATTTGAATTATAAAAATGACGAAAGAGAAAGAAAGAAATCACAAGAGGGACAGCAGACTGATTGAGCAGAGATAATAATCAGTTAGCAATCAAAAATGAAAAAAAAAGACCATTCAATTTGATGATAGCTCTCTGTTTAAGCACTTTAAAATGATGTAAAAATAAAATTATTATCCAATTAATCAATTGATTAAAATTCTATAAAATTTTATTGAACTCTTTCTTGTCGATTAAAATTAACAATTTTTTTCACTAATTCAATTAAATCATCCAATTTGAGGAGGAGGCACACCGTTAAACAATGAATTGAAAGAAATGTTTTATGAAAAATGATCGTCCGTTTCAATCATTTTACCCATTCTTTTCAACATCTCTGAAACAAATCTGAGCGATACAATTTATTTTTCAAAACAAATGTTGCCAATTTATACTTATAACGTCGAAACTGTGATGTTACGTTAAATCACGTCATTTTTGTTAAAATTTTTTTTTTCCAAATATTAGAAAGAAGAATAAATTATTGTTATTGTGAATGAATTGGAAGAAATAAATGATTGTAAGAACCACTGAGAAATATAATTGGAAGAAAATAATTGTTGATTTATGCAAATTTAATGTTAATATTGAAATTTTTTGAAAGTCTTTTCATAATGAAATTAATTCTTCGATAATTTTTAAAAACTTCAATTTGCAATTATTAGAGTTACAATGGACAAATAGCACTTACTTTTTCCCTTTAGCTTTGTTAAATAGTTCCGTTTAAAAACACTTCATCCTTTTTTCAAATTTCTCTCTTATCATTAATCATTGATAAGTTGAACAATGAAGAACGGGAAGCTAATAGGTATTCGTTTAGTTATCATACACATACATATTTGTAAATTTGAATACCACGTATAAATTAATTTAACTTACCACGTATAAATTAAATACCACGTATAAATTAATTTAAATTAATTTTTTAGAGTTCAATTAACATCAAACATAGTGCACCTAATGATATCACAAAAATAATAAACGTTTGAAGTGCTGCAGAAATTCAACAACAAATGATGATGATGATGATGGTGATAGAGATGATGATGATGATGATGACGATGATGATGATGATAGTGATGGTGATAGAGATGATGTATAACAAAACCTATCGTTGTAATACAATCAAATCACAGAACGTTTGACGTTCCCATCAAATAAGAAAGCAAAAATAAATTCGAGAAATAAAGAAATGATTGAGAGATGATGTGAAATAATTTAATTTACCATAAATATCTCTTTGAAATTGATTATTTATAATTTAATTAACGAAAATTTCCTTTTATTACTTTTTCGTACTTTTCCTCATTTGTTATTTGAAATTTTTAATGTTTGAAAAAGGCTCTAATCCATTACTGCTTCATAGGTCAAGCATTCCGAGAAGATAATAATATCAAAACTTTTTGAATATATTTGAGGATAAATCATCGCTCACGGCATTGTCTTGTTGAATTATTGAAAAATTCAGTTTTACTTTTTTTTCACCCCTTAGAGTTGAAATTATATTTGATGTAACAGCAGTAAACAATGAGTGCTTAAATGCTAATTAAATATCAGTAAAATATGCATTAATTTAATTTTTCAATAGAACTAAAAATTCCTCTCCACTTATAGAATTATTGAATAAACAAAATTATAAAAAAAATCGTTAAGTGTTTACTGAGCTTCAACATTTTAGTAAAAAAAAAATAAATTAACAAATAAAATTAAATGAACTGTAATTGAAAATTCAAAAGTGCAAAAAGAATGGAAATATAATTTCGTAGCTCTTGCAATGTCATTTCAATAATTTAATATAATGTCATTAAAATTGTCGAATTTGAAATAATTTTGAAAATTGTATAGAAAGTTACAATCATTAATGTAGCACTTGTTGTGTAGAAAAAAAATTAAAAATTCATAAATAGGCGCTATTGTGACAAGGGCGCCTATTCATCTGAGTTGCAATTATTTCCTTCTAATTCCACTTGTACAATATATGTATAGGAAACTTCCTGTAATCACTTACCATTTCAACTACAATTACCACTGTTACGAACTAATATTATTACTATTACTACTACTAATAATAATAATGTAACGATGATTATGATAATAATAATAATAGTAACAATGATAATAGTAATAATATAATAATAATAAATAATAACAATAAATAATAATAATAATAAATAATAACAATAAATAATAATAATAATAATAATTAATAATAATAATAATAATAATAATAATAATAATAATAATAATAATAATAATTAATAATAATAATAATAATAATAATAAATAATAATAATAATAATAATAATAATAATAATAATAATAATAATAATAATAATTAATAATAATAATAACAACAATAATAATAATAGTAATAATAATACCCCCTTAAATAATAAAGGTATAATAATCAGGAATTTAATAAAACAGGCAATTCATACTAATTCTCATTGTTAGTGGGTCAAATAAGTGACATTGCA